>MJUU01009988.1:22261-35299 GCA_002080025.1 Modiolus philippinarum | reverse complement strand
TGCATAAAAAGATCTCCTCTGAAACCGCTGGCCCAATTGAACCAAAACTTTGTCAGAATAGTCCTTTAGTTGCCTTCTTTAAAAATGTGTCCTGGAAGTTTACATCTCATCGAATCCAAGATGGCCTCGGCGCCATCAGGGAACCTATTTAAACACTGGGCCCTATGGGAAAGCATAAAAAGATCGTCTTCTATGGATCCCCAAAGCAAATAAAGCAATTGGAACCAAAAAAAAATCCTTTTGTGGTTCCCTTGAAAATATATCTGGCAGGTTGGCCGCCAGCAAGGTACTTAGTTAAACAATGGACTCTGCGGGAAAATATATTAAAAATGTTCTCTTCTGAAAGAACTTGTCCAATTGGAATTATACTTTTTACAATTGGAATTATACTTCTTGCCCTTCTGGAGCACCTGATGTCACTCTTGTTTATTGAGAGTTTACACTGTTAGTGCTTTAGTTTTTTGTGCTGTATTTGTAATGTTCGTGTGTTTTGTGGACATGTGGTGTCTTTGGTCGTCCGTCTTTTGGTGTTCTTTCTTTTGCCTTGTCTCTGGACTTTGATTTGTGTAATCTTGTGCTTTGTTCCTTCGGAATTCTACTGCCGTTGTTTACAATGGTCCTTTCTCCTTAGTTGGTCTTTTTTTGAAAATTGTGCCCGGCAAGTCTGTATCGCATCCAAGATGGCCACCATCCCGACATGGTTAATCATGGGACCCTAAGGGAAAGCATTTAAAAATCTTCTCTGAAGCCACAAAGAAATTGGGACCAAATTTGGTAACAATATTCCTTTAGTAGCCCCTTTCAAAATTTGTCCGGCAATGTGACTCCTCACCCAAGATGCCAACTAGCGGAAAACTTAGTCTAACATTGAACCCTATTAGAAAACATAATCAATCATTTTCTCCTATAAGAGTACTTGGCCAAATGCATCCAAACATGGACATAATGGTCCTTAGATGACCTCCTTAAAGTAAGTGAACGATAGGTCTGCACCCCATCCAAAATAGCATATAGGTTAACTTTTGATCATATTACTTCAATTTTTATGAACATCTCGAAAATGAGACCCATATGGAAATTATTTGACTGTTTATGCCGGACATGACCCGTGACATGACCTAGGTGAGCAACACGTGCTCTTGGGAGCATCTTGTTAAAGATACATCGGCAAACGAATACCGAAGCAAGAACGAGGAAAGGAGAAATGCAAGAACCAGGAAAGGAGAAATTCTAAAATCATAAATCCAAAATCACGGCAATTCACAGCAACACAAATTGAGACAGTATGACAAAGACAAAACAAATAAACAAAAATGAACAAGAACGCTACAAAACTAAATCACTAGCAGTGTGAACCCCTATAAAAACTGAAGTATCATCAGGTGCTCCGGAAGGGTAAGCATGATCTGCTCAACGCGTGGCACCCGTTTCACTACCAGTGAAAAGTCTGATTTTGTCACAGTCGGTGTTACACAGTCCGGTAACAAACTCTGGATCTATCCAAAGATATCTGTTCTCATTTGTGAAACGGAAACAGTACAATGGTCTGTCAAATCGTGGTGACGACCGTGAAACTTCTGTAGTGACAATTGCAACGGTGACTGAACATACCCTTGATGTATTAGCTTTTGAGACAGTAATTTCGCTCTGTTGACAAAATCGCTGTACAAACTACAGCCAATAGCGAATGAGCTGTGAAATGTACACGCCATATGCCGGAGAAGTGGGAATATTACTGCTCAAAAACGGGAAGTTAATAGTCGGTAAATATCTATCGGAGAGTATAGCATTTGAAGTACGTGTATGGAATTGATTATATGCATCTATTTTCCGAATTTGCAAAAAATGTAATTGTATTATAATGTTTAGAAACAATGTAATATTTACATTTTTTACTCAGATTGCAGACAAAGTTAGTGAGGTGGTAAAATCTGGTAAAACATGCTTGACATTGGGTGGAGACCACAGTATGGCTATCGGTACCATATTTGGTCAGCATCAGGTACAGCCTGACCAAGTAGTTTTATGGGTAGACGCACACGCAGACATTAACACACCTTTAACTTCTGATACCGGCAATATGCATGGAATGCCGCTTTCCTTCCTTGTTAAAGAACTGGCGCCATATCTACCAAGAATTCCGGGATTTGAATTTGTTTCACCATGGTAACTATTTAATCTGTAATATTTGTTTTATTTTATTAATCTACTTTATTCTATTGTCATGTGATTATAAATTCGGAGCAACTCAACTGCTTCAAAATGATTTTAATTAGTTATTTTGTCATATTGTTTGATCACAGTTTGATCTTAATACGTTTTCGTTTGCATGCTATATAAGTTTGCTTACTCTTAGAATGGGAGCTATTTGGGTGTGATGTATATACTTAGTATTTCGTCTGTAAGGTAGCCGAAACTGTCATTCTTTTTTCAGTTTGAAATTTTGAGTACATAATTCACACATCTTCCCGGATTTGATTATCAACCTTGACTTTTTCCTAGATTGACTCAATTACAGTGTGACGGGTGCTTTCACAGAGCAGGACATGCTGATCCTTCCGGAGCACTTGATGTCACTCAGTTTCATTGAAGTTCACACTGTGAGTGCATTGGTATTGAATGTTTTGTGTTTATTTCTTAGCTTTGTAGCTGTCTAACGTCATTGTTTTCTGTGTTCTTGTTTTGGCCTTCGATATTCGATACCACTTCTTTGTTCCTTCGGTATTCTTCTGTCGTTGTTTCAGAATTCGATCTATATACTTTATGAAAGGAAAGTACTTATAAAAAGGACTTATTGTAAGATTTCAAATGATACCGTCTTCTCTTCTTTTGTTGTCTGTTTAATCTGTTTCCTTTGATTTAGTGACTTTGGTTACCCTGAATAAATTTCAAGTATACTTAGAACCATACAATTACATGCTTATCATTTTAAGATACGACACACATCTTTGATTAACTTTCCAAATATTAAATTGAAAAAAAACCATTAATTAAAATAACACGTGAAAAAAAATCGAAATTCCCCTACTTTTAAGATTGATGTTTGGTTATAATGTAATTTTCTTTTTTTTAGTTTGGCAGCGAAAGACATTGCATATATAGGTCTTCGTGACGTTGACCCAGGAGAAAGGTAAATATCTTAAACGTTTGTGAAACTATTGAGAAATGAAAAGTTACGATATGGAATCATCACACACACGCACAGAGTAAAAACGTTTTCATGTGGCATGCTTTTAGAATTAATTTCAGTGTTCTTTTATATATGTGTCACTTACTCATAATCGGTTCATAAACAGATGTAAATCATATCACTGAATATATCGAAAGCTTTCAAACAAGAGAAATCCACTTTTGTATTCGAGTTTTATCTGACACTATGTCATGAAAAAGTAACGTTTCGGTGAAATTGTAAAACACGAAAAACTTAGTCCAGCATCAATGTTTCTTGATTGAATTGTATCACGACAGAGTTTCTATTAGTTAAATTTAAATGAATACTGTAAAATGTTTCAAATGTTTGTTTTATTGTAGATATATAATTGAGAAATTGGGAATAACAGCTTTTTCCATGCAAGAAGTTGATAAATATGGTATAAACGAAGTAATGGCTAAGGCTCTGAAGGCGTTGGACCCAGAGTATGTTTATGTATTTATATTTATTTTGAGAAAAAAATAAATCCATTTTCAATTCATTGTCATTTTAGTAAAATAAGGAAAAAACACACGAAAAAATTCCAAGGTAGGCAATAAATCAAGCAACGATCACGCAATGGTCAATTAAGTATAAAGGAAACATAACACAAAGACAAATATCAAGCATTCATAACCTGTAAACTTCATCATGTTTGGGTAGTACTTTGGTTAGCATTATCACAAACTCCACTTCACCTAATTAGAAAAAAAACAAGAGATCAACAACAAAATATGAGATCAGCAACAACATATGAGCTCGGCACTAAATATTTAAGTGATCCGAGAAAAAAATTCCACATCGCATATATCAATCAAAAATGTCCAGGAACTGTGATTGATGACATGTTAGCTCAGTTAAGTAACTCAAAGTTTTACTCATCGGTCGATATAAGTCGGGATTCTGGCAGGTAAAACTTACGTAATCAGGATAAGGAGAAGACTGCATTCGTTTGTCGTCGAGGCTCTTCGAATTTAAGAAAGTTTCAGGTGGATTTTATTAAAAGGGTTAGTACATATAAATCTGACGAAAAACCATTCCTTTCCATTACAGAGGAATACGTCCAATTCATTTAAGCTTTGATGTAGATGCATTAGATCCATCATTAACACCAAGTACAGGAACTCCAGTATCAGCCGGGTTGTCCCTGAGAGAAGCTTTGTACATTGCTGAAGAAGCATCGAGTACAGGTAGGATTTATATATGAAAGAACGCTAAATTACACTATGTATTTTCTTTAATAATTTTACGTGTACACTGCCATTAAATTGATCAAAGTATATTGCATCTAAGTATAAACTAAGCTCAAAATCTATATTTCTAAATACAAATTCCATTGTAAAATTGGAAAAAGATTTCAGGTTCCCAAGTTCTAAATATTTGGACAACGAAATACGTTAACAATATCAAAAAGAATTTATAGAGCTATAAGAAGTAAAATTTTGTTTTTGTACAACTTGTCTCATGAGTGCAGATCAAATTATGATTTGGAAGATAAAAGACACACAAGGTTTATGTAAGAATAACTAAACAAACACTACTTGCGATACGTTCTAATGAAACTTAACAAACTTTATAATGTCTATAAGGTATGATATATTGTCATTTATCGCACATGTAATGACTCTCCGAAAACATTTTAGCTTTCATTTTTACACCAATTTCCTCTTTTAAGTATTTCCTGTCTATCAGATTTCGCAAAGTTTTAGCTTATGGTCTTCCAAATATTATGATTTGATCTGGACTGAAGAGACATCAGTTCAAGTGTCGAAATGGCCATATGCAGGAACTAGATTTATAGTAACTTGGGTACTTTGTGAAAGAGCAGTTCAGATTTGTTTGTACAATGTGTATTATGATACAACTATGATTATGATTGAAGCGTTTTATATACGATATTTATATACTTTTAGGGCGACTATCAGTTGTTGATATCGCTGAAGTAAATCCTGCAATAGGAACACAGCAAGATGTTGAAACAACAGTCAAAAACACCATTGAATTCGTCACGAGATGTTTCGGGAAGAAAAGAAAAGGGGCATATCCCCCAGGCTATGACATACCTCTGCCATCATAAAGAACTTGTAACAAGAATATTTAATCATATTGTAAATTATTTTAAAATGTCAAATGATGCTTGAGCGACATTGCTTACCGAGATTTGCATTAATACAAAAAGAACTAGCATACACTAAAACACTTCCGAAACTGAACTTTAGCAAATTGTATTGTCATTTTCGATGTACTCTACTGCGTATTTAACATTATGAAAATCCTTTTCAAGATTTTCATTACAATTTTTATGGAATGTATTATTACTACTGAATCACGACTGGTGCGGATATCTTTTCCATCATAATTGTTTTTGCTTATTGAATCATAAAACACATATTTAAAACATTAAGATCTTCCCCATTTATTATTTCTGTCATTTGTAAGGAATTTCATTCCAAAGAGAAAATTGAACTCTAAGAAAATCAATTCACCTCCGGTGGTAATGCAGATTTTTGGCTCAATTTGAGTTTGATGTTATTTGTCAATTTTTAATATTAAAAAATGCGACAAAGATCCTTTTTTCACCTTCAAATATAATCTCATTTTCCTCAGACATTTCATGTGAGTCTGCTATCTGTATATGTATATATATGACTTGAACATTGTAAATAGGTTTTTTTATATTTATTTTTTACACAATAAATGGGTAAAACATCAGCATATTACTTATTTATTTATTACGTCAAGTGCTTCATTTATCAAGAGAATTGAAATTTCAACCAGTCATTGTAAAACAATCAGTCCATGCAGAATTACAATTTCGATAAATTTTGAGTTAATCAGTGATAATTTTAATATTTGAGTAACGGAGAAGTTGGTTTCGAATAAATATCTTGAAAATTGAAGACGACCACAAAACAAGGTTTATATCATAGAAGTGGCTAGCATGGGCTATGTTAGACAAATATATAGCTAAATATTTCTCACTAATATCTGATCTCCTGTTTATTTGATTTTTATCTACTCTAGATGTCTGCATGGCTCTCTGTAGAATTAAAATTTTATTCCGTTTCAATTTTTTGTCATATATTAATTACCGTGCAGTCGATACATCTGCGACTGCCCTATACCCCTGAAGGTATTACTAGCCCTAAAGTCCAGTAGTTTGAGCTGGCTCGGAAACCGCCGGAGAATTTCAAAAGTGGCCAAATGAATAAAAAAAAAAAAAACTAAGCAGTACATCCTTCACGCAGAGTTTTGTTCCTGGTGATTTTGGTGTTACGTTTTGTTTCTTAATTTGGTAACCTTATCTCTATCGGCTGTATCACATGTTTCCATGTTTTTGTCGTTTGACTCACGTTCATTCATATCTATACTGTAGAGACATAAATTATCAAATTGGCCATCTGTAGAACTAAATTCCACGACAATTTGTGTATTTGTGTATTTGCTGTTTTATTGCCACGTGGTTGAAGTCTCTGCTATTGCGCTGTTGATCTCAGGTATTGTAAGCCAAGTTGTTCATACTTTGGTGCTGGCACGAAAACCAAACATTTTGAAAGTAAACAAGAGGCTCTCAAGAGCCTGTATCGCTCACCTGGGTCATGGCTGATACAATAAGTCAAAACAATCACAACGTTTAAGGTTCTCATTTTCGAATTTGTTTATTTGTGCCTCACTTTGATTCCAATTGGCATAGTATTTTCAGAGGAGATCTTTAAATGATTTCCCATGGGGTCCAAGGTTAAACAATGTTCCCCGCTGACTGCCATCTTGGATGCTAAGCGGACATGCAGACACATTTTATGAAGGGGACCAAGTAAGGACCATTGTGACTAAGTATGATTCCATTTGGCCATGTACTTTCAGAGGAGAAGATTTTTGAATATGTTCCCCTATAGGGTCCAATGTTAAAAACATGTTCCCTCCTGGCGGCCATCTAGGATATATGATGTGGACTTGCTGAACACATTTTTTAAAAGGGGCCACCTATGGACCATTGTGACTAAGTTTGGTTCCATTTAGCCCAGTGTTTTCAGAGGAGAAGATTTTTGCAATATTGCCCAATTTTGGACCAAGTTCCCGCTGGCGGCCATCTTGGATGACGTGCAGACTTGCCGGACAAAATTTTAAAAGGGGACCACCGATGGACTATTGTGACCAAGTTTGGTTCTAATTGGCGCAGTAGTTTCAGAGAAGATCTTTGAATGCTTTCCCATAGGGTCCAATGTTAAACTGTGTTCCCTGCTGGCGGCCATCTTGGATATGATACAGACTTGCCAAACATTTTTTTTAATGGGGCCACCTAAGGACCATTGTGCCCAAGTTTGGTTCCAATTGGACCAGTGGTTTCAGAGAAGAAGATGTTTTAATGAAAAGTTTACAATGGACAGACCACTGACGGCAAGAAGATCTCCATGGCATAGCCATGCAGCCAACTACAAAGTTATACATGCATTGAAGCTTAGATGCCACTTCAATATTAACTGAGAGAGATACTTGCATTACGGGCAAGCAAATAGAACTAAAGAAAACTATAAAATTATATACAATTATTATTAAATTGTGAAATAAGTATAGTTTATGAAAGTATATTTGCAAAAAAATGTAAAAATCTGTACAAAAACACTTTTTTGCTCATGATTATGTAGCAAATAATTATTTCTAACGAAGTGATAGCAGGGAATTTCTCTAAAACTCAAGAGAGAAAAGTAAACCAAAGAAGATTTGAAAGCAGAATTTAAAGGGAAATAACCCATAACCATATGGCATAGATCTTGATATGCTGAACATTTTTCAAATTTACACTTCACCTCTATCTGTTACAGTTTTTGAAATAAAAAATAAAAAATGCATAAATTTTGAAAATTTTACGGGAAAAGGGCTATAACTCGGAGACGGTTTTTCAGATTTTCTTCAAAATTACAGGGCAGATAGATCTCGTCATTCTGAACAATTCTACTTCCTGTCAGATTTTTGATATCTGCAACGGTTTTGAAGTTATTTGCCAAAAACAGCATTTTACCCCTATGTTCTATTTTTAGTAACAGCGACCATGTTGTTCGGTCCTCGGACTAACCGAACATTTTTTTAAACTACATACCCTGGTGATGACCCAGGCCAAGTTTGGATTAAATTGGCCCAGTGTTTTCAGAGGAGAAGATTTTTGAAGAAAAGTTTACGACGGACGGACGAACGGACGACGGACGCCGCACGCCGCACGCCAAGTTATGGCAAAAGCTCACCCTGGCATAGCCAGGTGAGCTAAAAATTACACTTGGCCTATTTTTTGTGGTAAACAATTTACATACCAAGTTTGAAGACCTTGTGTTATTTCGTTCACAAGTTATCAGTCGCAAACCCAAAAATTTGCAAAATTTCATTTCAAAGTTTCAAGGAGCATAACCCCACAACCCCCTTAACTTCTGAACCCAAAAATCAAACTTGAACTAAATTTTGTGGTAAACAATTTACATACAAAGTTTCAGAGGGCATAACTCTAGACCCTCTTCGGCCTCTGAACCCAATATCGAAGTCGACCTGAGTTTTGTGGGAAACAACTTACACACCAAGTTTGAAGACCTTGTGTAATTTCGTTCACAAGTTATCAGTCGGAAACCCTTAAATTAGCAAAATTTCAAAGTTTCAGAGGGCATAACTCTAGACCTCCTTCGGCCTCTGAACCCGAAATCGAACTCGACCTGAGTTTTGTGGTAAACAATTTACTTACCAAGTTTGGAGACCTTGTGTTATTTCGTTCACAAGTTATCAGTCGGAAACCTTCGGGGACTGACGGTCGGACAGACGGACTGACGGACGGATGGACACACGACTGAGTGTATCACATAATACCTCGCCACTTCGTGTTGCGGGGTATAAAAATCGAGGAATATGCTCCTCATGCAAAGCCCTTCCCTTGGTTCATTTTGGTTTTCGAAGGGTTTGATTTGTATCGGTACGGAAGAGACATAAGTTGTAGAAATAGTTATCTGCAGAAAATAAAATTCACTGCAGTATCAGTATTTGTTGTTGTTTTAACGACCTTTCAGCTATGAAAAGTACACCAGGACCAAATGGTATTCATTCTGAGTACGAATAAATAAGCATAACATTAACAATCGGATCTCTGACGATGGACATCTGCAATATATACTAAACCATTCTTGTAAGTTTGGTTGAAAAGTATCTAGCAAATAAGGAGTTGAAGCGAATGGTGATATCCTCTCAAGACTTCAATAAGCTAAAATGACAAAGTCCAAAAAAAGCTCGAAAATATGAAAAAAACAAGGGAAAACTAAATACATAGTGCAAATCTACAATAATACTGAAGCTTTCCGGCAAGTTTTGTCGAAAAGTACCGAGCGGGTTTAGGAAGAGATGCGGATAATGCAAGAAATGTTGGAGCCATGGCATACATACAAATAGAAGGACGGACGCAACCCAACGAATAGATTCGTTTGTCTCCATTTTGCACTAGGCATTTACTTATACATGTACTATTTTGCAATTTTCATAATTTTAGCCAACTATGAAATCAAGTCCGGTCCATCTAAAGCAAACGAAGAATTCCTGTGTTTATATAAGAATGACAAAGTTTAATAAAAGCACGAAAAAGGAGGAGAATATAAACAAAAAGTCGTAAAGGTTCCCCGGAACCATGTGTCTCGCCCGCTCAGCAAGGTATCATTATAATAAGCACAATACTAACGTTTATGTATTTTCTGTATTCCAAAAAATAACTGGTCTTTAAGAGTTTCAAGAAATTTACCAAAATTGGAATCAAATATTTCTGCAATTCAGGTATTGAAAATGACTGTTTTCACCAAAATGTATTTAAAATGGTATGGTTACTAGGCAGAATTCCAAAAAATAACATCTTGAAGAGTTTCAGGAAATTTACCAAAATTGAAATCAAAATATTATTGCTATTCCATTATTGAAAATTACTGTTTTCAACAATATATTTATAAAATTATGGTTGTTAGGTAGAATTCCAAAAATTAATTTGTCTAAGAGAACTCCTGAAAATTTACCAAAAATCGGAATCAAACATTTTTGCAATTTTGTTCATTAAAATGTTTATTTCAAATTTACTCCAAAACCATGGTTGCTAAGAAAAATTTAAAAAAAGTGCATGTCTTGTAGAGTTTCAGGAAATTTACCAAAATTGGAATCAAATATTTTTGCAATTCCATTATTGAAAATAACTGTTTTTATCAATATATTTAAAAAAAGTATGGTTACTAAGTAGAATTCCAAAAATTAATTGGTCTAAGAGAGTTTCAGGAAATTTACCAAAAATTGGAATAAAAAATTTTGGCAAATTTTATTCATTAAAATGTTTATTTCAAAGTAACTCGAAAACCATGCTAAGAAGAATTTCAAACCAGAGGCTCCCAGGAGCCTGTATCGCTCACCTGGCTTTCAGTTGCCACAATCAAGCTAACATTTTAAGTTATATACAGTTGAACTTCAGTCCCTTTGGTAGTTCGAATATCACCAATATCTTGAACTGTATTTTAAGTCTGATCATGTTCAATTATATTTCTTTGTTGGTTTTTTTTACAAAAACGTTCTTGCTAAGGACCACTTTCGACACAAGTTTTGAAGTTGAGACATCATTTTGTAAATGGCAGTCAACGACAATTTTCAACACAATTTTTTTTAAGTTACGACATCAATATCTATTTGGAAACCAAATTTCATTGAAATCAGACTATGTTGAATTTTCCCGCCTTTTTGTGGACATTTTGAAAATGGCGCTCAACAAACAATTGTCAAATCCGGTTTGAAGTCCCAACACCAATATCAAATTTCAATGAAATCGAACAATGTTGAATTTTCCCGCATTTTTTTGGCGGGCATTTTGAAAATGGCGGTCAACAAACAATTTTAAACACCAGTTTTGAAATCCACACACATGGCAAACATTTTATCAATTAACACTTTACCTTCAATTTCTATAGTATTGGAAATTAAAGACGAAAAATATAAAAATTTTGAAAATTCCGTGAAAAAAGGGCAATAACTCCTACAAGGGTTTTTGGATTCTCTTCAAAATTTCAGGGTGTGTAGATCTTGATATACTGAACCTTTCGCAATACACACTTGACCTCTAGCTGTTACACTTTTTGAAATAAAAATGAACAAAGTTTGAAAATTTTACGGAAAAAGTACAATAACTCCAAGACGGGTTGTCGGATTTTCTTCAAAACTGCAGGGCAGGTAGATCTTGCTATGCTGATCACTTTTTTCCCGTCAGATTTTTGATATCTGTAACGCTTTTTGAGTTATTTGCAAAAAAAACAATTTACCCCTATTTTCTATTTTTAGTAACAGCAGCCATGTTGTTTGGTCTTCGGACTAATTGAACACAATTTTGAAACTGCATACCCTGGTGATACTCAAGGCCAAGTTTGGTTACAGTTGGCTCAGCAGTTTCAGAGGAGAAGATTTTTGAAATTGTTGACGGACGACGGACGACAGATGCAAAGTGATGGCAAAAGCTCACATGGCCTTGTAGGGCAGGTGAGCTAAAATTGCATGCCTTGGACAGTTTCAGGAAATTTACCAATGTTGGAACATTAAAATTTCAACAACTTGTTACATATCTGCACACTGCATGCAGCAATGTCCAATTTTAATGAAATTCTGTTAAGACACAAACACTTAATTCACTTTCTAAAGAACTCTTATCTGTAAGATTTAATAACTTTATTCACCATCTAAAAAACTTTAATTTCTGGGTTAACATTTCAAAAAAATAAGCCCAAATACGGAAAAACAAAAAATTATTCCATTTTTTTAGCTAGAGGTAATTTTCTGGCATTATCTAGCCTCTGTCCAATTTTGACAAATTTTTTATAAAGATTAAATGACTCTATTCAACCTATGAAAAACTTGTACAATTGTTGACGCCGACGACGACGACGGAATTCGGATTGTTATGTCTCGCTTCCGCGACTTTCGTCGCAAGCGAGACAAAAATGTATGGTGCTTATCTACAATAAACACTGAAGCATTGCTCCAAGTTTGGTAGAAAAAGACAAAGCCATTTAGGAGGGGTTGCATGTAATGGAAGTATACTTAATTCTTAATATCCTAAAATGACAAAATAAAATGATAATATGTAAATCTGGAAAAACAAAACGCATGATGTACATCTAAAATATGTACTGAAGCATTCCTGCAAGTTTAGTTTGAAAAGTACCAAGCGGTTTAGGAGAAGCTGTTGATAGATCGGTTATACCCTTAGGACTTCAATGAATTAAAATGACACAGACGATTGAAACCTTGAAATCTGAAAAAAAAAACATTGATAAAGAAAAACAAAATGCATAGTGTACATCTACAATATACCCACGCTCTCCTGCAAGTTTGGATAAAAAGTACCAAGCAGGTTAGGAGGAGCTAACCCTTAAAACTCAAATAAAAATCTTTAAAAAAAACAAGAGTTACTGTGGCCCCGCTTCCTCCTGCATTTTCTTAAGCATCTGGAAAAAAGGAATTATTGGAAAACAAAATACCAAGTGCGCATCTATAATATGTAATTAAGGTCCAGCATAAGTTTCATGAAGTTCTCATTATTAGTCAACGAGGAGTAGTGGATACCATATGGTTTGCATTGAGGTAAAACAGCTAAAATGACTAAGTCCAAAACATGTCAAAAATCTGCCAAAAAAGGGAATAATTGGAAAATGAAACGTGTAGTGCAAATCTACAATATGTAATAAAGCTCCTGCATAAGTTTCATGAAATTCGAATCAGAGGTTTAAGAGGGGCAGTGGATACCATGTGGTTTGAATTGAGCTAAAATGACAAAGTCAAAAATATGTCAAAAATCTGAAAAAAAA
>MJUU01009988.1:0-13434 GCA_002080025.1 Modiolus philippinarum | reverse complement strand
CGCAAATATAAACAAGAGAAATGAAAAAAAATGAATGTATCAATAAATATCGAAATTACTGTAAATTTAGTACCAAAGTTACTGTAATTTTAATGCCAAAGTTATTGCAAATTCAGTTCGGAAACTACTGAAAATACTGTCAATTCATTTCGGATATTACTGTTAAATTTAGTACTTAAACCGTCCTGTAATTTTAGTTCCATATATAGTTTTTGTAAATTTTGCAGCTAAGTTTCTGTAAATCGGCATGTTCTACCGATGTTACGTTGAATATTATACCGAAAGTCAAGTTTAGTATTGAAGTTATTGTACATTTCGTACAGAAGTAACATTCCCACTGAAGTTTCTGTAATTTTAGTACTGTATATAGCTATAGTACGTTTTGTGGGAGGCGATTTCACCCCGATTTCCTGTCATTAAAATGAGTAAATCTCGAAATCCCGGAAATTTTTTGCGAAAAGTGCCCCGGATAATCCCAGCATCCCAAAAATGGTGTTGCCATCCCCTTTCTGTACCGAATTACTGTAATCTAGTAACGAAGTTACAAATTACTGTTAATTTAGATCGGACACTTTTGTAAATTTAATTAGTATTAAAGTTATTGTACTTCGGAAATTACTGTCAATTTAATTATAGTTCACCTTAATTTTGTGCCAAAGCTTTTGTAACTTCAGTATTTACTATCACAATTGTGTTTAGTTTAGTACCGAAGTCACCGTAAATTTGAGGTGGTGGACAGGTGGGTGCCTTTCTCCTTACTTCCGCCCCATTCGGTCTCCTACATCTCGCCCCTATCTCCTTTCTTACGGTCTCTCTTTACTATGTCCACCCCCTTCAAATTGGTTCCAAAGGTATTTTGAATCTAGTATCGAAGGGCGGAGGGGTCTCATACTGGAATCCCGGTTTTATTTTGATGAAATCCCGATTCATGGTGAATTTATTTCCCGAAATCCCGGGCTTAAATCATAAAAATCCCGAAACCCGGGCTTAAAAGCATATTATCCCGACATCCCGAAAAGTGGCCGACCCACTCTAGTATCGAAGTAGTAACTGATATACATGTGCAGTTACCCGATTTTTGTGCTGGCTGTTTTTCTATTTGCTTTGGGTGGTTAGTTTGTATACTGAACACAAAAGGTTAAGCAACAATTGATGTGAATAGAAAGTGTCTATTTTTCGGGTTACCAAATCTCAATTATTAAATCAAATTTAGCAATTGTGAGCTTGATTTGAAATCGATTAATCATTAGCATTACGTCTGTCCATAAATTCTGAATATTGCATTAATTTTAAACTAACGCGACCCAAAAAGAAAAACATTGAAAAAGGGGGGATATGCAAAAAATATCAAATTTTTCATTTTTATGCAACGAATGCCAAACAAAATGTTTTTGACACCAGAACTGGTTACAAAATGTATATAATGGTGATCACGAAGTGATCTTTGCACTTTTTTTGCAAAGGATGAAAATCGCCTACGGGAAAAAAGTCCATGTTAATTTTCGTACCATAACTTGAAATGGATATCTTGTACAATCTGACAAAGTGAAGAATTTTTTATGGTTGAATTAAAGCAAATATCGATTATTTTTAGCCAAGATCAGGATTAATCTGCATTTAAGCATTTTTGTTAAAATTTAAAATTTACAAATAGAATATCAAGCATCTTATAATTGTAATTAAGTAGCTAAAAGCAAAATCTTTATTTTGACCTTTTGACTCCTTTGACCTTGACCTTTGACCTGACCTTAATGAAATTTACAATATGGTGTTTAGCTTTATATGATCAATATACAGGCCAAATATGAAGGCCCTGTCACATCTGGTTAAAAAAAATATAGGCAATGTAAAAGTGTTTGTCAAAGTTTTCGAATTTGCACTCAGTGACCTTGACCTTTGACCTGACCCTGATTTTTTGTGGATTTGTCCTCACCTTTATTAGATCTATTAACATATGGAAGATGAAGCCTCTAGCAATTGTAACTAACGAGATATAGCAAAATCTAGAATTTAACCTTTTGATCTCTGTGACCTTGACCTTTTACCTAATTTAGTAAAATTTGCATAATGGTGATCAGCTTTCCATGATCAATACACATACAAAATATGAAGGGCCTATCACATCTGGTTCAAAAGTTATGAGCCAGTTTAAAGTAACAGACAGACAGAAAGATAGACCGATAGGCAGACATAAAGGGCAAAAACATTATGCCCCCGATCTAAAGATCCGGGGCATAAAAAGATCTTGATGGGCTTATTGAAGGAAAGTATATATCTGAAAGTGAGACAAAAATTAACCGATCACAGTGTGATCTGAAAAATTCACCTATAAATTTTTGGAATTCTCTCTCAGCATCAGGTCGAATAACAGAAAATAAAAATGTATCTGCGTAGTAAATACATAAACAAATATTTAAATCGAATTTTATTTTAGTAGCTCAATTAAGTACTTGGATTTGACCCCAAAAAGCAAGTAATGTTTAAAAAATGATAATGATTTCGTTATAATAAACACACCACATCTCCATGAAGAATCGTATGGATGTGACTTTTTGTTTCCTGCTCTTATTTCAATTTATAAAATATGCAATTCTTAATAACTCTATGCACTTACTTAAATGTGAACTTGTCCTAACTAAAGGACACTTAAAAAGTAGTTTATTCATCCGGTTTTATCTTAAATGTTTAAGGGGCATTTGTTTTAACACTTAAAAATATATTTATCCTTTGCTGTTTGTTGATTGATAGTTTCAAATAGTGAAAAATTGCATACAACATTGTATAACCAGCAATGTCCCAAAGCTTGACTTTATCCAAGTAAGTTGTGAGGAAAAGAGTCAAAAATATAAAGTTGTATTGTAGTCTAGGAATCAAAACTTGATGGACAAGGTCATGAAAGTATTATAGAACCAAAATAAAGGCCACTAGTAAGAACAGAATTAAGAATTACTGGATTGCGTCAGAAAGGAAGTTGCGTCATAATGTTGTTTCATCCATGAAACTGACATTCAAAGCTCACTATGTATATTTATTGATACTTTAACGCGAAATAAAGTTTTGGGGCTGTGACCTTGACCTTTGACCTTGACCTCATTTTAAAAGTAATATCTTTCTGAACATTTTGTATGTTGAATGTCTTTTTGTATCTTCCAAGGCATTTGAGCTATAAGCAAAAAACCATGAAAATCGGAATCAAAATCAGTTTTTGGTCCATAGACCCACAACGGTTGGTCCAACAATTTTGGACCCAATGTAACAAATGTAGATCTTAACAAGACACACATTTTTGCCAAAACATGGTTTCAGCTATTTATCTCCGTTTAAGAGTTATTACAAAAACAAGGTCTAGGGTCAAAGTTCAAAGTGACTATTGACCTTTGACTTTGGCATTTTTAAATGTAACACATATCATCTAAGTTGAATGGAAAATGTTCCAAGTTTCTAACTCTTACCGTTTTCGAGTAAAACATACTTAAAGATGTGACAAAACTTTCAAGGGGCATAACTTCTGAAGGGTTCGCCATAGAGTGTCGGTCCAAATGTAACGAAGGTCTATCATGACCAAACAAATATTCTTTTACGGTTTCCGAGTTAATTCAATACGAAGATTTGAGGTCAAAATTCAAAGTGACCAATGACGGCGGTCATTTTTTGAAATTCCAAGACCTTTTAGCACATCTTGGGGATGGTATTTACTATGGTACCAAGTTTCACTGAGATTGGAGAAAACGTGCGGACAAAGTTCTTTGAATTGAGGAATACAGGCGGGGAAATAGTTCACAAAAATTGTGTCCCCTGTAAATTTGTTTACCTGCCATCTCCTCAAATAAACAAGATGTGTGATGACACAGCCACGGTAAAAAGAAATCAAAATTTCTTATTTGCGGTATTTTTTTACATTTCACTTAATATGTATCTTATGCTGCAACAATCGCTGTATTGTACAGATATATGAGAAATATACAAATGTCGTTGATTAATTCATAAAACATTGCTTTAACTGTGCGATAATAAAGAAAAAAATCTAGCCACCCTCAAAGGGCATGGGCGGAAACAAAATTTAGAAGTATTATTAAATATATAATTATGCATCGTATTAACCATATGAAATTGATTTCTGCATATGGCCTTTTTCAGGATCCACCTTTTCAAGTTTTAAAGTGGGGAGAAAATGGACTTTTCATTTTTTTTTTTAGCTCGGGAGTGATTTGTACTCACTGTGAAATAAATATATGGGGCAATTAAAGGGGCATTTATTACTTTAAGTATTTTCACTTCCTTAAATTTCAAGATTTTCGGACACGTATTAATTAGTATTTGAGGTGTAATATAAGGGTGGTTACTATTTGGTATTCTTTTAGAGAGATTTGTTGACAGTTTCCTATTTATACAAAGTTGATTCCNAAAAAAATCTAGCCACCCTCAAAGGGCATGGGCGGAAACAAAATTTAGGAGTATTATTAAATATATAATTATGCATCGTATTAACCATATGAAATTGATTTCTGCATATGGCCTTTTTCAGGATCCACTTTTTCAAGTTTTTAAGTGGGGAGAAAATGGACTTTTCATTTTATTTTTAGCTCGGGAGTGATTTGTACTCACTGTGAAATAAATAGGCAATTAAAGGGGCATTTATTAGTATTTTCACCTCCATAAATTTCAAGATTTTCGGACACGTATTAATTAGTATTTGAGGTGTAAAATAAGGGTGGTTACTATTTGGTATTCTTTTAGAGGGATTTGTTGACAGTTTCCTATTTATACAAAGTTGATTCCCGAAAGAAACCTCAGAAAGAATGCATAGGAGATAAAAAATCGATCTAGTTTGAACTTTTATTCTTGAGAAACGCTACGAAGGGCGGACATAAAAATTTGCACATGAAATAACAGGGGCATTGGCAATCCGTATACAAAATTTGGTCAAAATCTAAAGATGGCCTTTTTTGGGGATCCACTTTGAAAGACAGACACCAACTTGATCTTTTATGCCAATTTGTGCATCGTATATGCATCTATAAGTTCACCTGCGGTAATCTACGTTGTTTTCATATAAATTCGAAATAAAGGAATGGAAAATATTAGTATGTTTTTAATTGGAAATAACTTTTATAATTATGCATCTATGGTAAACAATCCAAAAAGTAACATTTCTACCTCATTTAAACGAGAGCTCAATTTCTATTGTTCTATTTCAACCACTTCCCCGCCTGAATAATAATAGATTGATTGATTGAACATTGTTTAACGTCTACTGAGCAATATGTCAGCGATATTAAGACGAGAACAAGTTTGTTAATAAAAAATCACTTTGGGGTATGGAAAGGGTCATTTGACGGGACATTCTGACTGCCACTGGACGAGTAGGAGTAGGGTTAAATCGAAAGGGACGGGGAATTTAGTCTTGTAGCCAATCACCTACGGACCACTTAAAAATGAGCTTGCTGCAAGGGTTCTTTAACGTGCAGGAAGAGCGGAATTTCTTCCAACCCGTGGACCAGATTTTACATCCCATCCGAAAGATGGGTTGTGTATTTATTCATCCCGCATAACCACGGACATCCAGTTTTGGATGGGTTGTACCCCGCAGCCTGGAATACTGGGTCCTATTTCTATATCCCGGGGATTCCTCGGGGTAATAATAAAAGAGCAAAAAATAAGGAACTGAGTAAAAACAATAAGTCACCAAACTTCGTTTGGGTGACTTAATTAAAAGTCGAGACAAGTCGAGGAATTTTGTAAATCTACGCATTAATGATCAACGACTTATTATAGTGCAGCGGCCAAGTCAATTAAAGTGGCTTAGTTTAGGAGTTTAATGCACTCTCCTAACACACAGCTAGTTTTTATATATGTTAATCTCTGATGTGTCTACTTTCATTTTCAAGAGGTCGTCTATGATTTTGTAAAATTCCCATTTTAAATGAGGAGGAGTTATTTTAAACTTGTTTGTTTATTTTAAACCCGCACGATCCACAGGGGCCGGTAACATACGATATTGATAGACCGGGTCCCATATATATATGGGACCCGGTCTATCAATATCGTATGTTACCCTCCTTCTTATACATATATATGGGACCCGGTCTATCAATATCGTATGTTACCGGCCCCTGTGCATACGTCGATAAAAGCTTATAGAAAGTCCACAAACCCATGACCGTCAAGCAAACGTTAACAGACAAAAAAATGTTATTAGCCAGAATTGTGGTCTTTTAGGAAAATTATAGTAGTTATATCAATCTAAAAAAAAAATGCACAAAAATGCAATATGTGAATGTGTCATTCCTGCTCTCGCCGCCATGAATATAATCTTAGTAACTGTTAACAACTTTATGCACTTTCTATAATGTGAACTTGTCCTAACTAAAGGACACCTAAATACAATTTTCACAAAACTAGTTTATTCATCTATTTTTAATTTTTAATGTTTTGAGGCATATGTTTTAACAAATAACAACATAAAAAGAAAAAAGAAAAAAAACAGACGTTTAGCTAATCAAAAATGACGGCCAATCCTGTGGTGCATTAATTGTGAAAAACAGACGTACAACAATGCATATGAAGTAATATCCGAAATCTTTATGAGTAAGTCATCAGGAAAAGGATCAAGCTATGACCTGAAGTAGCATTAAAATCCAGTGCTCTAAACTTTGATGGACAAGGTGTAAACTATATCTAGAATTCAATATTAAGGTCGCTAGGCCAGACAAGGAATTTTTGCAATTTTGGCAAAGACGCATTTTTCAGCACCAATTTTCGAGGTGTTTTGTCAACTGCGAAAAAAGCGAAAATTAGTACACATTGAAAACTGCTTCTTTTACAGTATAGATAAAAGTGCTGCTACATCATCGTTTGTGTTTACTTTCCAGACAGTCATACCGCTACGTTATACTATCTTTAGTGGAAAAGGCAATGATATCCTGTTTTCTCTGTCTTGTTTTGAATCTCGATGTTCTCTCCATTATACTCTTTATGAACCCTGCTTATGTCAGGGAAATGTTTCACTGAGGTAAAAAACTGTCTTATTTTTCAAACATCTGAAACATGGTTTTTACGAGCACAAATGAATGGTTGGTAAAATAGCAGAAACAAAGGTCTTTTGAACCAATTTCCCCGACCTCAGTCCCTTTGAGGTGGAACACTCTACAGTTTACAGTCTAAATATAAAATCTGGTTCAAAGTCATACTTTGGCTTCTTTTCTGACCAGTTTTGGATTATGGATTTCCATATTATTTTATTCAAATGTTGCCGATGAGAGGTTACTCCTTGAAACACGTGTACAGTCTAACAAAATTTTCTGCCTATTATAAAACTTTAGTATTTTTGTAATTTCAATTATTTCAATATCTTTGGGTAGATCCAGAGTTTATTTCCGGACTGACAAACGCCGTCTGGTAGAAAACCAGATTTTTCATTGACAGTGTGACGGATGCTTCGTGCGGAGAAGATAATGCTAACCCCTCAGGAGCACCTGATGATACGGGATTCACACTGCTAGTGCTTTATTTTTGTTTACTTGTTTGACTTTATCATGCTGTCTCAATTCGTCTTTGGATATGAATTTCCACGGTTTTAGATTTTTGATTTCGGAATTTCCCCTTTCGTTATTTTTGCTTCGGTTTTCGTTTGCCGATATACATAAAGCACCGATTTAAAGTGACGAATGCAGCACCCGATTTCTTCGCTGTTAAATCAGGGCATTTGCAATCTTACGTTTCGGCATATTCAAACAAAATATCAAATTTTTCTCAGAATGTCAAGAATCTTTCGACTAAGAGCTTCAACTTATTATAGCTGGTGTATTTATTTATTCAGGTTTCAAGGATTTGTTACTGTTGTGGTTTTTTGGTAAATGACATAGGAATATCATTGCTCGTGCTTTTATTAAATATTTGGGTATCAATTGCTTCTTTAATTGTAATCAGTTTTTAATACTGATGATACGGTTAATGGTTTTTGCTAATCCAAGTTTACTGGTCAGTGCGGCAGGCGAAATTCACTTAAACACAAAGAACGGCAAACTTTCTGGAATTTGTGCAATACTTTGAAGTTAATCAGAAGTTTTTGATTTGATCAAACTGTGATATAAAACCCAGCTGTAACCTTAACCAAATTTTGCTGCCAACCTTACAAAGGGTAACAATACATCAACAAACGAATCCCGAAACAAAACAATTCACGTTTTACACAAATTGAGACAACCTTACAAAGACAAAAGCAAATAATTAAAAATAAGCAAGAACGCAACAAAACTTAAAAGCACTAGCAGTGTTATCACCCATATTTACTGAATTTTGGTTTATTTCGCTTTGCAATTGTCAAAATGCAGATAATCATAGGCTCCTCACCATTCTATATAAATATGATGGAAATGTACCATTTGCTAGAGTTAAAAGCTCGGGAAACCCTACTGAGGTTTGCTGAGGAGGACCAGGTTTCTCTAGAAGAAAACCCGGTTTCTCACTTGCATTAAGATATTTGCTTAAGCTCCAGAAACTTATTGAATCCTGAGCTTGGTGTGTATTTTCCAGATAAAAATTAAATTTGAAGTAAACTCGAGTTAAGTCCCGGAAAGCAGATACCTGCTAGAAAAGCTAGGATTCTTTCCCTGACAGCAAAACTTAATTTTAACTAAGGATAGCCGGGTTTTGAATTTAAGTGAATTTCTCTTGCAATACTTGATGACAACCACCAAACGCGGATTTACAAAACTGATCAGCCTGACTATGAGAATAACAAAACCAACTACAATTAAATAGGCACTTTGTAACCAAATATTTACTAAAAGCACGAGCTACAACTTCATAAAATCATACACCAAATAACCGTAAAAGTAATAGTGGTTCCTCACTATATTGTAGACCGTACGGTGACCCCTAGATGCTTTGTTTTTGGTCGTTTTAACCTGGATATGGGATATTGTCTCCTTCACATTTACCCCATTTCCTTTCTTTTTCATATATAATATGAAACGCTTTTAAACTCGTTGAAAGTACACCATCAAAAAAAAAAAAAAAAAAAAAAAAAAAAAAAAAAAAAAATCGTATTCTTGACATTCCGAAGAAGCCAATTTGATATTCTGTTTCAATATGCCGAGACTCAATTCTGCAACTGTAATAAATCGCGTGAGGCATCCCCTCACTTTAATTCTTTGCTTTATGTATGTGAAGGTATGACTATACATGCTGCTGAAGAGGAATACATTTCTGAAATGGCCATACAGCTGATTAAAATTATTGCATTGGAGTTAACATATGTGTCATGGTCTCATGTTCATCTATTCCATATCCTTTCATAAATTATGTATATATGAACGTCACACTGTACAGTTTTGATGCTCAAAGGTAAGGTCGTGGAAATTAATTTAAAAGAGCTTTGTTTTTGTTATTTTACCATCCATTCCCTCAAATACCATATATATATATATTAAATATTTTTCCAGATTTGACTACAAGTTGAATTTAACAATTTTAAACAATATCCTGTGTCAAGGAACCTATTTTGTGTAATCAAATATTCTCCCAATTTTACCAAGATGTCTGAAACTTTACATTGTTTTTTTTATATAAATTGACCATGTCCACTTCATAGTTTGATTGAATTTTATTCCTTCTTCGTCGGATTAGTCTTTTTCCAATAAATTGTTAAGAGGGTACCAATTTTATGTTGTGAACTCCTGTCAAAGTTTTTAAACAAGAATTTTAGAACATGGCTGGGATTTTTTGCGTACATTCAACATGAGCACCTCTTTTATTGCTTTTATGTATTTATTTCGTTGTCGTTGCTAGTTTAACCTAGTCTTTCTACAACATAATTCTTTTAAAAAGGTACCCTCTACTTAAATTGCGTTATATATTTTTTCGAGATTTTAAGGATATATTCCAGTTGTTTCTTTTTCAACAAAGTCCTTTATAAAAATATTAATTTTAGCTCACTTTCGCTTCCTTCACTGTCTGTTCATTTTACTAAAACCTTTAAATTGAGGGCATAATTCACCCGAACTTGGTCTATATCACCAACAAGCTATGTATTTTCAAAATTGTGTTCAATTAGTGCGAAGACCAAACAATATGGCTAACCTTTCTAGGTAGGTGGTAAATTTCGGTTTTGTAGTTAACTCGAAAACCGTAACTGATGTCAATTCTATGACGGTTAAAGTGGAGAATTATAATCTATTTAAGTGAGTAAAAACAAACAACTCAGTGAGTAACGGTTAAAATTGGAGAATTGAAATGTATTATGATTCACACCGTACAACCGCGTTGTATCATTTTGAGCAAAATCTGTACGATACGGTCAAAATTGAAATAAACAATAAAAGGCGTTGAAAGACCAAGGTTATTATATCTGTATTTTCATTTTGTTTCTCCGTATTTCTGAGTGGAACAAACTGTTATTTAACTTCAAATAGATCAAAGATTTTGTACAACAGATTAATTTTGCTTTCTGTTACATATTTGAAGACATATTTTGATTTATTCAACGCTGAAACAGGAAAAAAAATATATTTTCAACTTTTCAATGCAAATACTTCCCAATAACGTATTGAATTCAAAATTAATTTTATTTTGCGTGATATATCATTCATTTTTCTTACTTTTCATTACACAATCACGATTTTTTTTATTTTGTCATTATCGAGAAAACTACGTTCAAATGGAGGTAGTCAGAGAAAAAATGATACGATAAAAATCAGCTGCATGATACGGTCAAGAGTTGCAATTGAAATCTACATGATACGATAAAATGCTGAATAAAGAACCTATTTTCTTTGTTTTTGCGCAATTATATGGGAGTTATTATTCATGCATGTGTTTCATTGTTTCACAAATCAGCGAGGGAAATGTGACAAAGAAGTTAGGGAGACCTATTGCCTATTCGGCAGTCTGTCGTTCCATGTGCCCACTTAAATATCTTATACATGTGTGAGAAATTCCCTCTTTTCCCATGTGAAACCAGGGAAAAAGAAGTAGAATTTCTCAAACAAGTGGAAGATATCCTGGTCTTTAATATTGATACCATAAAAATCAGCTGCATGGTACGGTCAAGATTTGCAATTGAAATCTACATGATACGATAAAATACTGAATAAAGAACCTATTTTCTTTGTTTTTGTGCAATTATATGGGAGTTTATATTCACGCATGTGTTTCATTGTTTCACAAATCAGCTGAGGAAATGTGACAAAGAACTTAGGGAGACCTATTGCCTATTCGGCAGTCTGTCGTTCCATGTGCCCACTTAAATATCTTATACATGAGTGAGAAATTCCCTCTTTTCCCATGTGAAACCAGGGAAAAAGAAGTAGAATTTCACAAACAAGTGGAAGATATCCTGGTCTTTAATATTGGTTGAATTTAAGAATATTTTTCTTCCGTAAAATAACCACGATAAATCAGAAAGAAAGTTTTAAACTAGAGACTTTCGGCAAACTAAGTAAAGGACCTTCCATACATCATTCCTGTAAAGTTTGGTTCCATTTGCTTCAGTAACTTCAGAGGAGATAGCAAATATTTGCTTTTCCCATAGAGTCCCATGTTAAACTATGTTCTGCGCTGGCGGCCAGGTTTTTTTCACGGATCGAAAAAATTTCGGCAAACTAAGTAAAGGACCTTCCATACATCATTCCTGTAAAGTTTGGTTCAGTTTGCTTCAGTAACTTCAGAGGAGATAGCAAATATATGCTTTTTCCCATAGGGTCCAATGTTAAATCTAAGTTCAGCGCTGGCGGCCATGTTTTTTGGCGGATCGGAAAAATTTCGGCAAACTAAGTAAAGGACCTTCCATACATCATTCCTGTAAAGTTTCGTTGAAATTGGTTCAGTGGTTTCAGAGGAGATAGCCAAAATGTGAAAAGTTTACGGACGGACGGACGGACGGACGACGGACGCCAAGTGATGGCAAAAGCTCACATGGCCTTAAGGCCAGGTGAGCTAAAAATGACATTATTTTTGGAGGTTTCTACTGTGACGTCAAATCGCTCAGGATTTCCAGATTCCTTATTCTCTAAAACCATCGGGGCGCATTGCATTTGCGCCAATTTTTGAAAAGTGAGGCATTTCATTTGCACCAAAAGCTTGTATTTCATTTGCGCCATTTCTCAGGTAACAATTTTACAGGTAAATTTTAAAGAAATAGGAAGTGGAAGCATTATTCATATACTATTTAATATGTTAATATTGAATATACCGCTGTAAAAATGTTTATATTTTTTAAGATTAAATATTTAATATATCAAGGATATGTAAAATTTTCACCTAATCACATTAGTTGCATCCAGATCAAACATGTTAAGCGGGCGATGTTGTTACTAAATGCTACTCATCTATTTTAATTGGTTGTGTAGAATTTGTAATAAAGTTTTGGTACTTTGAACCTTTAAAAAATGATTGATTGTACATCGTTACGAATAGGGGTAATAACGAAATTACAGAACAGAATTGTCAAAAGCCGAAATCCAAAGTGCAAAAAAAAAATGGCGTTTAAGTTTAATATCTTGCTCGAAATCCTATTTCAAACTCTCCGTGATGAGCAAGTAATGTTGGTGAACAGAAAAGGGAAATATAAGTAAAAAGTATAAATGTTAAAGTATTTTTATTATCTATACCATTTACTTGTATTTGGCGCAAATGTAAAGTTTTTAATTTGGCGCAAATGAAGTACAGTTTGTGGCGCAAATGAAATATTTTTTTTGGCGCAAATGAAATACCAATTGGCGGAAATGCAATGCACCGAACCATCGATAAACATAGGTACAGAGACCAATTAAAATACACATATATATAAATAAATAAACACTTACACATGTATAATATACAATAAGCATATAGCAATCAATATATGTATTACTTGTATTTTAATTATCTGGAGAATTTCGCTGATTAATTCTTAACAACTACCCCTAGTAATATTGATAATGTTTAGGTAGATGAATGTTTAAAATTCAAAAACCGTACCTAAACATTACCCTGAACCGTCCAATGTTTCTTCAATAAATGATTTATTTACATTTTTCTCAACCGGACTAAACCAATTATACGCGAACCTTCTTACACAAACCGTTCGACGAGAACCCAATTTGCTGCATGAGGTTGATAACCTATACAGTTTCACACACTGAAACATTTTTTTTTTTAATTTCAATGTATTGATTCTTTATAACAATAGTTCTTTTTTAAAAGATCTACATTGCAAAACAAAGTGAAAGCCATCACCTATTTCTGCATCACTACATATATTACATAAAATATTCTATTTTCACTTGCTATGATTTGCCATCTTCCAACTTCTATTGGCAATCTATGGTTAGCTACTGGAAATTAACATCTTTATGTCTAGGCACTATGAATGAGAATGGGGAATTATTTGCTAGTTTTTGTGCAACGTACAACCTGGTCATTGGAGGAACAGTTTTTCCACACAAACCATGC
>MJUU01009987.1:106734-132721 GCA_002080025.1 Modiolus philippinarum | reverse complement strand
GTTAAAAATTTATGAATCAATCTGAAAATAGGAGGTGCACAAGTACCTCTAGTGACTAACATTCTGACAAAATTTGAAAAGTCAATTCACAAAGTTTCCCGAGATAAGCTTCGGACAAATTTTCAATATAGACTCTAAGTAGGAGAAATCTACAAAGTGCTGTAACTTTGTTAAAAATTTATGAATCAATCTGAAAATAGGAGGTGCACAAGTACTTATAGTTACTAACATTCTGACAAAATTTGAAAAGTCAATTCAGAAAGGTTCCCGAGATAAGCTTCGGACAAAAAATGTCTACGGACGGACAGACGGACGGACTGACGGACAGACGGACGGACATGGTGATTCCAGTATACCCCCAACTTCGTTGCGGGGGTTTAAAAATCCCTGTTTTTTCTCTTCGAATCTTTCATTTCTTCACCATTCCTATTGCTTGATAGTGATTAGATAATATTGTATAATAAGCATGCATTGTTAATATTGTTAATAAAGGGCTACGCAGCATGATACGACCGCAGCATGTCGACCACTGAAATTTCAACAAGTGCAACATAAAGTGAATGTGGACACAATAAAGAGCTTGACACAGTAACAGATGGACACAATAAGAAGACTGAAACAGTAATTAGCTGGACACAAACTCGGGAAAAAACATCAAAATCTGACGAGAAAATAAAGATTTTACATATTTGTGAAAATTGCAATTTTTTAACCGATTGACCCCTTGAAGCGCGGAAACAGTAAGAGATACGCAAACTACGTTGACATACTACTGAAAGCTTAAGAAGAAAAAAATCCCATCGAAATCTGATGAAAAATAAAAATCTGCATATCTGCAATTTTGGATCCGTTTGGCCCCTAAAAGCCCCAAAAGGAAACATTTTATCAAATATCTAATAGTTTTGCGCCACATTAATTTTTCGGGCGCATTGTATTTGCGCCAATTTTTCAAAGGTGGGGTATATCATTTGCGCCACAAGATTGCATTTTATTTGCGCCATTTCTCAGGTAAAAATTTTACAGGTAAACGTTCATGTAAATATAGGACGGGAAAACAATAATAAATATACTATAAAATAATACAATACAATACTGGTATAAAATTTTCTACCAGTATTGTACAATACTGGTAGTACCAGTATTGTGTTCATATTCTTCACTTTATCCAAATATTTTATATTTAATATATCATTTGGAAAATATTTAACATATTATTTAATATTAAATATTTACTATATCAAAGATATGCAAAATTTTCACTTCACCCATTTGTTTGGATCATTTTTGTTGTATCAACATGCAACGGGTTAAGTAGTGAGGCTTGTTTAGGATATATTGGGATACAGGATATTTACCACTTTTGTTAATGGGATATGGGATATTCGAGACAAAAAGTACTGGGATATGGGATATTTTGACAATGAAAAACGGGATATTTCAACTATTAACGGAATATTTCAACTATTAACGGGATATCTTTAATTTTCAAAGGGATATTTTCGTCCAGACTTACTGGGATATGGGATATTGGGACCCCCCTAAACAAGCCTCAGTAGTGGAGGTAAAATTCGACTAATTTAATCCAAAGTGATATTTTCTTGATCCTTTTTTATATTAATAATATGTTTTTGGTTTGTTCATTGTATAAATAGCGGTCTTATGTCTTTATATTAGTTTTAGCGATTTAGTCAAATATCTTGCTCCAAATTTTACTTCAACCTCCCCGTGATGAACAAATAAAACAGGTAATGCTGGCAAACAGAAGTTGGAAGCACAATTCAAAAAGTATAAAAGTTAAAAGTAGTCTTACTTATCTTTATACTTTCTACCTGTTTTTGGCGCAAATGCAAAGGTTTTATTTTGGCGCAAATGAAATACAGTTTGTGGCACAAATGAAATATTTGTTTGGCGCAAATGCAATGCACCGTAATTTTTCATAAGGAATCCAGTGAAAAAAACTGCATCAAAATCGGACTAGAAATAAAAAAATAAAATTTTTGTGATTCGCCCCTTTTGGGCCCCATTTATCTCATGAACGATACATGCGACATGAAATCCTTTGCCAAACTACTGATTGGAAATTTCCTCAGGAGCACACTGAAAGAAACCCCATCAAAAACTGATGAATAATAAAAATTCTACAGCCAATAGAAAACATCCAATTTTGCCCTTTTTGGTCCCTTTCTTAAAAACGGGAGGGTCCACAAACTCCAAAACCACTCAAAGTCTTTCTTTTGTGCCAAGGAACATTGTGTTAAAATTTCGAAAGGATTGATCAACTGTAACTTAAGTTATTGACCAAAAACAAAAGTGTCTACAGACGACGACGCGGGCGACGACGACAACGACAGCGCCATACCATTTTACGACCTCAAATTTTTTGCGGTCGTATAAAAATGTATAAAAGGAGGGGACTTCATAAGTTTAACTTGTGTCCAATCCTTTTTGTCTTGCTTGCGACGAAAGTTGCTGAAAGCGAGATATATAGAATCCACAATTGCATCGAGTGAGAAACGACATTTCTACACAAGAGATAGTTAAATTATCAAATTTTTAAACGCGAGGCTTGCCGAGCATTTAAAATATTTGAAAATTTATCTATCGAGAGTTTAGAAATGTCTTTTCTCACGAGATACAGTTGTGGATTTTATTTCTCTAAAGATTTCAAGGAGTTTTTGGACAAAAACATCACCCCACCCCTTTTCTGATTACCCGGAATAAGTGTGTTCTTTGAGCGTGACGTCATCAGGCATGGTCGCCTTTTTTCATGACGTCACAATGGTTAAGTCGGAAAACGGCAAACGTATTCGACGTCATAATAGAATTTCATCCAATCACTTGACGAGAACAACATTTTCTCTAGAGAGGAGAATATATGAATCTAACACCAGGGTGAGTGCCAGACAGAAAAAACTCAGACACCCCGCAAGGGTAAGATTTCAAGTACTCGGACGAAGCTTGCCGAGTCCGAGACGCTAGAAATCTTACCCGAGGGTGTCTGAGATTTTTTTGTCTGGCACCACTCTCACTGGTGTTTGATTAATTTTCTCCCCCTCAGCATCAAAAAAAAAAAATTCACCGTCGAAACGCCATTGTTGACATCAGCGAATTACTTCCCTTTTCCCGACGTCATAATGCATGGAGCTCGCTTCCAAGTTCGGGGTTATTTCGGTGCCAAGAATTTACGCATTTATGGCGTGTTTTAGTCCAATTTTTGTCTTTCAAACACAATCGATATTTTATCGAATTGCATTAAATTATATGCTTTCGATTCATGTAGACTAAGAACTTCTCTAGAGGGAACCGTTTTCCTATAGTGTTGTCTGGTGTGTATAGTGCCCGAGCCGACAGGCGAGGGCACTATTCGCACCAGACAACACTATAGGAAAACTGTTCGTCCATAATTAATTTAGTGCATAACAGAAAAGAAAACTAACTGAAAGAGAGGCAAAGTATAGTAAACCGGAAGTCACGTGAGGTATAGTCCCGCCGTCAAGTATGTCACGGTAAACAAACAACTGTTCAAATATAGTGACATCAGATTATCCAATGAAAACGTAGGATTTTTACCTGTTATGTACTAAAACGTTCTAGCCAACGCGTGCACACGTTCGAGAATTTTTGTAAGAACGTTGGCATACGCCGAAGAAATTGAAGAAATTCTTTAGTTGGACGCACTCATAACGTCAGACTTACGACCTACAACGCACGGAAAGCTTATTCATAACTTGCCTGCTACGCTCACAAAATGTGTAACAGCGTATGACGATGTTTCAAAGGCGTTTTACTAGCGTACTTAGCGCATACCGAACGCATCCATAACGGTCTTCAAACATTCAGAAAACGTCTGTATAGCGTTTTGACAATCTTTCGTCAGATAAGTTAGATATTCTTCGCCCCAATGTCATTTGCAAAGGTAGAATTGGCTTGAAATGTCACAGAAAAATACGACGGATTTGCAGGAGGGATATGACTCCAAAAAATCACAAAATTTATTTTCAAAAAATGGTAGTCTGATGCTGAAATAAAGCATCTGTGTAGGTTCCTGGCAAATTTGGTCGAGTCAGATTATTTATTTTCAACATTTTGCGGGTCAGAAAATTTATTTTTCGCCGCTCCGCGGCGAGATTATTTATTTTCTATATACTGTAATAAGGAACCTGGGGCCAGATTATTTAATTTTTTTAATATTTGGGTGGTTGAGGCCAGATTATTTATTTTCATGGGTTTCAAGACCAGATTATTTATTAACAAAATCTGCCAGCCCCCCCCCCAAAAAAAAAAAAATCAAATGGTCGTCCCCTTAGAACAACTTCCGAGAAATTACTACATATCGCACGAATTGCGTATATAACGTACTTCTAGCGTTCGTCTAACGTTTGCATAACTTATCAACAACACGCCTGGCGAACGACGTGACGTCGTGAAATTTTGGGCATGTTCAAAATTTTCCGACGCACCAAACGTTCAACAACACACGCCAACGTGTGTCGACGTTTTTGTAACGTGTAAAAAACGTGCTTTTAACTTATACAACGCGCACTAGCGTGTACGAAAATATTTCAACACGGCACGCGTTGGTGCTGTGCATTATAGTGTGACAGGGCCATAAGCCTAGTATGCTGTTATTATAAAATATTGGCTGGAATAAATGTACACCCCCCTCTGTAAGACAGAAAAATCTTGCACCGCGAAAATAGTGGATTTCCTTGTCCGAGGTGGGAGAAATAGGTATTACTCTCCGGCGGCGGCGTAAACTTTCCTAAAACCTTAATACCTTTTAAAGTATATCACCTATATACAGCATCTTATGTCCACAGGTAGCCGATGGTGTGAGCTTTTCCAGCATCACATGTTTCAGATGACATTGACCTTGTCTTCAGGGTTTAGTGACTTCATGAAAATTGCAAGATGGTTTTACATTTAAGTCCTTTTCTCAGGATTTGTAATGCAACGATGTTTGATATTTAGTGTACCTTAGTGGGCACATGCAAGTCTGTCACTTGTCAATTGACCTCGACCTCATTCGCACGGTTCAGTGACTTTGTAAATTTTGCGACATACTAGTAGTTTTACATGCAAGTAACTTTCTGAGCCATTGTAATGTATTGAGAAAAGTTATATTGTTTCATCTTAGTGGGTACATGCCAGTCTGACTACTGCCATGTAACCCTGACTTCAATTTCATGTCTCAGTAACTTTGTTATTTTTTCCCATTCTTGTCAATTTCTCAGCAATTGCTAAACATAGACAGTCCATATTTGGTATATTGCTATGCCAGTCCGACACCTGTTATGTAACCCTGACCTCAATTTCATGGTCCAGTGACTCTGTTTATTTTTTACATTTATGTGCATTTTCCAGCAATTTTAACTCCTGGAATTTCCATATAAGCTTTGTTATTACATCTTAGTGGGTAGATGGCAGTCTGTCAAGTAACCTTGACCTTGATTTCATGGTTCAGTGACTTTGTTGATTTTTATTGTAACACCAATATATACTACTCACAACATTTGGTCATTTGTGACTTCTAAGTAGATATATGTTAGCCTAATGCTTGACATGTTACCTTGACCTCAGTATTGTGGTTCATTGATTAATTATGTTTTTAAATTCTTTTTTTTAAAACTAATATTATTATACATGTCACCAGATACTTTCTGTATTAAGTTCATCCTATTTAGTAGTGTTAATATTCAGGAGAGACGTATCTGTGTCTACACTTGTTAAAAATCATACAATTAAAACATGTTTAAACTATGTGTGCCATGTAAGTAAACAGCTACCTAACCAAGTCGCCTATGTCTAAAATATAGGTCAGACAAAGCATCCGAAGCATGTATTGAAGGTGTCATCCCAAAATGTATCAGTTGATGTGAGTCATGTCAAAAAGCTGGAATAGACCTTAATTATTCTACCTAACTGGTCGTGGCAGAGGTTCCTAATAAAATTAATAAGGGCAATGTAAAAACTATGTTCCAGATGGTGGCCATCTTGGATAAGGTATCGACCTGCCAGATATCTTTTTTGGATGGGACCACCTAAGGACTATTGTGGCTTAGTTTGGTTCTTATTGGACTAGTAGTTTCTGAGAAGAGGATCTTTGAATGTTTTTTCCATAGGGTCCAATGTTAAAACTATGTTCCCACTGTCGGCCATCTTGGATGAGGTATGGACCTGCTAGATACCCTTTTAGGAAGAGACCATGTAAGGGCCATTGTAACTAAGTTTGGTTATAATTGGACTGGTAGTTTCTGAGAAGATCTTTGAATGTCTTTTCCATAGGGTCCAATGTTAAAACTATGTTCTGCTGGTGGCCATCTTGGATGAGGTACAGACCTGCCGGATACCTTTTTTGGATGGGAATATCTAAGGACCATTGTGGCTTAGTTTAGTTTTAATTGGACAAGTACTTTCTGAGAAGATCTTTGAATGTATTTTCCATAGGGTCCAATGTTAAAACTATGTTCCCCGCTGGCGGCCATCTTGGATGAGGTACAGACCTGCCAGATACTTTTTTTGGAAGGGACCATCTAAGGACCATTGTGACTAAGTTTGGTTATAATTGGACTAGGAGTTTCTGAGAAGAAGATCTTTGAATGTCTTTCCCATAGGGTCCAATGTTAAAACTATGTTCCCCGCTGGCGGCCATCTTGAATTAGGTACGGACCTGCCGGATACCCTTTTTAGAAGGGACCATCTAAAGACCATTGTGACTAAGTTTGGTTATAATTGGTCTGGTAGTTTCTGAGAGGATCTTTGAATGTCTTTTCCATAGGGTCCAATGTTAAAACTATTATCCCTGCTGGCGGCCATCTTGGATGAGGTACGGACCTGCCCAATACCTTTTTTGGAAGGGACCATCTAAGGACCATTGTGACTAATGTTGGTTATAATTTGACTGGTAGTTTCAGAGAAGATCTTTGAATGTCTTTCCCTTAGGGTCCAATGTTAAAACTATGTTCCCCGCTGGCGACCATCTTGTATTAGGTATAGACCTGCCAGATACCTTTTTTTAGAAGGGACCATCTAAGGACCATTGTGACTAAGTTTGGTTATAATTGGACTGGTAGTTTCTGAGAAAAATATCTTTGAATGTCTTTTCCATAGGGTCCAATGTTAAAACTATGTTCCCCGTTAGTGGCCATCTTGGATGAGTACGGACCTGTCGGATACCCTTTTTGGAAGGGACCATCTAAGGACCATTGTGACTAACTTTGGTTATAATTGGACTGGTAGTTTCTGAGAAGAAGATCTTTGAATGTCTTTTCCTAAAACAATTATCCCTGCTGGCGGCCATCTTGGATGAGGTACGGACCTGCCGGATACCTTTTTTGGAAGGGACCATCTAAGGACCATTGTGACTAAGTTTGGTTATAATTTGACTGGTAGTTTCTGAGAAGAAGATCTTTGAATGTCTTTCCCATAGGGTCCAATGTTAAAACTATGTTCCCTGCTGGCAACTATCTTGTATTAGGTATGGACCTGCTGGATACCTTTTTTTAGAAGGGACCATCTAAGGACCATTGTGACTAAGTTTGGTTATAATTAGACTGGTAGTTTCTGAGAAGAAGATCTTTGTATGTCTTTCCCGTAGGGTCCAATGTTGAAACTATGTTCCCCGCTGGCGATCATCATGGATGAGGTACAGACCTGCCAGATACCTTTTTTGGGAAGGGACCATCTAAGGACCATTGTGACTAAGTTTGGTTATAATTGGGCTGAAGATCTTTGAATGTCTTTCCTATTGTGACCAAGTCTGGTTCCAATTGGCCCACTGGTTTCAGAGGAGAAGATCTTTGAATAAAAAATTTACGATGTACGACGGACGGACGATGGACGCCAAGTGATGGCAAAATCTCACCTTGGCATAGCCAGGTGAGCTAACAAAAGGCTCTCCAGGGCCCCGAGTCACTCAGGTCGGGCATGACAGGGCATGGCTTCAATAACACTTATGTTTTTACCAAAAAGAATTTTCATTTCAAAATTTAATTTTACTTCACAGCTACTCGTCTCCTAAATAATGTCCAATCCATGGTTATTCAAAAGGACTTAGTTTTTACAGGAGCCATCCTAAGACAATTGTGATCAAGTTTAGTTCCAACAATCTCAATGGTTTTGGACAAGATCTTTAAAGTTTTGCTATAGGATGCAATGTTAAAACTGTATGTTATGTTGGTGGCCATTTTGAATATGATTTAAATATACTGGATCTATTATACAGGAGAACAATTAAGGCCTATTGTGATCAAATTTGGTTCCTGCTAGCAAAGAAACTCAGAGAAGATCTTTGAATGAGTTTCCCTAAGGTTGTAATATTTAAACTATGCATCCCACTGGCAGCCATCTTGGATTAGATGCACGCATACCAGAAACAATTTTTGAAGGGGACGACCCATGAGTATTTTGACCCAGTTTGGATGCAATTGGTCCTGCAGTGTACCAGGGGATCACAGGGTCAAATGATAAACTGTGTTCAAAATTGAAAGCCACCTTCAATTAGATGCGGGCATGCCAGACACTTTCTTTAAATGAACCACCCAAAGACTTTTGTGGTTAAGTTTTGTCCAATTTTACCAGTGATTTCAGGAAGAAAGGTCTTTGAAAGTGGTCTCATACGGTCCATCCCTCTAAAGGCCAACTTGAAGTTATCTACATGTTGGACACTACATGTACTTTTGGAGGGGACAATCAACCAAGTTTGGATTTCATCCGCTCAGTGGATTCTCAGGAGAAAGTGATAAGATTGACAGGCAATGGATGCTGAATGATGCTAAATGGTGGATAAACAACAGAGCAAAGTGATGGTCAAAAACCTACCCTTGCTGGAATGATTTATTTCTTCCAAAAAAATTTGGTAGGAGGAAATTATAATGAAATATCTGGTTTGTACACATTTTTTGGGGGATTCAGATGGGGCTTCAGTGGTAAAAGCCCCCTTTTTCTGGAAACTTTTTTAATTTCGCACAAAATTTATGCAAAACTAACAAAAATTTGTAAGAAATGGCATGGAACCAGTTTTTTTCTGGAACCTCATTGGAACCAATTTTTTCGGAGGCTGGATCAGGAGTTCTTATTTTTCTCTGTCACTGGGTGTTAATTGACAAAAAGACCTGTGAAAAGCGAAACATTGGAATATCATCAAAACTCTTGAACAAGAAGATTTCAGGAGATCGTGACTCAAGCAAAGAAATAGAAGGACTTTAAAATTACTAAAGATTTGGTTTGAAGTTATTTTCCTACCACTAATTATTTTAATGCATTAATGTTCATAAAATGATAAAATTATCTTGAGAGTTTTATGTATGACATATACTGATGACACATAATTGCCAAAATTTTCATTATTGCTGCATGTAACCAAGTTACTCATTCATGAAATGTAGGAAAAAGTGACCTAATTTTTATCTGGAGCTTTGTTACTTGACAAGATGCATCTACATACAAAATATTTTACCTCTATGATTTGTAATATCCTAGATCTTGGCTCTTACAAAAACTTTAAGCGAAGTCTATCATGCATGAAATGTAGGTCAAAGTGACCTAATTTTTACCTGGAGCCTCTTAATTTTACAAGAAACATACATACAAAATATCATTCCACTAAAATTTGTAGTATCTAAGATTTGGACTCTTAAAAAACTTTGAGTCATGCATGCATGATATGAAGGTTATATTAATCTGTTTACCTAGGATTTGTTATTCAAATGATATATGGTCTTAACTTTAGACGGACAAACAGACCAACAGACCGACGAACGTGCCAAACACTATATCCCACCTCCAACTGCCTTGGGCGAGGGAATGATTAAAGGGTTGTAAACAATGCTTTATCGTTGTTCTTCATCTAAAGCCAACAAAACCTGCCAAAGAATTATCTTATACCTCATTAGTTCACAAAAGTTTCAGGAGATTGGTTGATACAGATTCATCAACATTCCTATCAAACTTATTCAATTTTATGCAAACAAGAATGTTAATGAAGGGAAAAAAATCATTGACAAAGTAATCTGGACAACACTATCAACTATCATCTAACAATGGTATGAGAAAAACATATACACCACTAAAATATAGTAAATGAACTTGGAAAGCTTGAAAAGGAACCGTGACCTTAAGGCCTCAAAAAGGATACACTCTGCTCCCTCTTTGTTGAGTCCTTTCCTAATACAGTGAATTGACTATAAGGCAATACAAAATTAATTAATTGGTTCTCAGGCAATTTTTCATTTAAAATGACGAGGGAGGGATTTTTTTTATCTTTTTATTTGCCAAAAAAATAGATGAGGCAGCTTTTTACATTGTAAAAACCACCAAAAAAGTAGCAAGGGAGGTGATTTTTTGTTTTTATTTTATTGAAATGGCAAAAATAGGGTCAATGAGGGGCTTTTTTCAAGCCTCATACTAGATGAGGGAGGGCCTGTGAACCAATAAATTATTTTTTATGGCCTAAAGTATGCTAGAAGCCCATTTTAAGGCCTGTTTGGTATACTTAATTGCCAATTCAATTTTATTTGTAGCACAGACTTCTGCTTAATCAATCACAGCTACAAGTTAAGCAACAATACATCTGTCCTTACAAATTGTTTAAATGAGAAATTTTTAATACCGTTAATGATCGGTAATGTATTATTTTATTCACATACAGATCAAAATACAAATCATCACAGATTTATTAGTGACTTGAACTGACTTCATGTATACTTCATATTATATAAATGTTAGTTCAAGTGATCCATTCAAAGTTTGTGTCTAAGCTTCTTAATGTAGTTCAGGTAGTTTGGGTTTCTAAAACTGTGCTAATGTGATAAAACTTTGAATCTATCATTAAAATGTTGTCAAATAACAAAATACAAAAGTTACTTTTAAAATGTTTTATTATTACGAATAATTTATTCATAGTAAATAGAATAAAATAAACAACTTTTATGCCTTTAGTATGTATAATATATAATTTTTTTAAAAAACTAGTATTTTAATAATAGGAGATAATTATAAATCAATAATGAGGGAAAATTCACATTTTTATGATTTTTTTCCAAAAATAAGATCAGTTACGCTTATTTGTTTTTTTACATTTTCGAATTGATTTCTTTAACACACTTGTCCTACATTTTCATCAACTCTATCATTTTACTCATATTAAAAATTTTAAATTCCATGTCCTCCTTTTTTAGACTATATCAAAATGGCCAAAATCTTAATATTGGTTTTGTAAGACAGTACACACAAGAAGATCCTTTACTACAATTCAAATAAGATTTTTGTAGTTTTGTTCACTCGAAGCAATTAATCTTATGTCATTTTTACAAAATGCAATACAGACTTTCGAGATAGAAACTATTGTGTAATTGAAGGTGGAAACAATCACCCAAATACCAGTCAGATGGAGTGACTGGATTCTTGATCCATTGAAATAAATGAATATCAAATAGAAAACGAAATATTCATGAAATTGAAGTACATACTTATAATTGTTCTTACATGAGAAGTCTTGTACTAAATTTTAATTGACGAAAATCAATTAACCTGAAAAGCTAAAACAGATTCAATATAAACCACCCTTAATTAGTGATTCCCTCTCAATGTATTGATGTATTGATTTTTTCGTATAGTATCAGAAATGTATTCCGGTTTGAACACATCTCAGAAGTCCCGTATTACTTTAGTATTTCAGAAAGAAAATCTTATATGTCAAAATTTGGAAAAGAGTAGTCATTTTCAAGGCATTAAATATGGCTTAAATATGACACTTGGAATATAATGTCTTTGTATACAGAGACAGTAGAACTTTGATGGCCCAAACTGCAGTTACTCAAACACCATATGGATGTCTAAAACCCTTTTTGTGGTCCCTTTGTTCAAGTTAAAACGTAGTTCGACCTCAATATCTCAAACACCCCATTGGCTCAAACTGTTTTCAACAGTCCCTTGGGTGTTCGAGTCATCAAAGTTTGACTGTATACATCTGAATGAGATGATTTTCAGTGTCTTTCCTTCATCCAATTACTAGTTTGTAGTTTCCATACACAATACACAATCATACCACATAAATTATATTGCACACATACATAGATATAAATCACTGTTATGTCCTCTGTATCTGTATTTGAAATTTACCTACAAATATACACACATATTATTATTAAATGTAAGGAAGGAAGAGTATGCATCAATCATGCCATTTATATATAACAGGTTAAAAATTTCACAACAAGAAATCTCTCATGTTACTAGCATTGTCCTTGTCGATTTTGAAATAACCTACATGTTATCTATAAGCAGTACATAAAAATCAGGGATTTTGGTCCTTCAAATGTAATTTTCTTTCATCTTCAATGATAGGACGTAAATCATTGACATATATATGTAGTAATCAAAGCTAAAAGTTTGACATTGATGTAACTTGTAAGATAATACTTAGGACTGGGATAATTATATAACATGACATATATTCCATTTTTATCAGATTACCAATTGATAATTATGTAAATTCATGTTTGACTTCCACCTTCAATTACAACTTTCTTATTCAAGTCACATATACTAAAAGTATTTAATTCCCCATCATTTGATGCTGTAACTTTAAATTAACAATAGAAATTAGTACACAGATGAAATGTTTATACATCTTTTGACAAAATACTGACTGTTATCATGGTTGAAATCTGAATTTCGTCATAAAAGTATATATCTTTAGCTAAAATATCAGTGGTTTAAAATGAATATGTTTGAAACAGTGTAAAAAAGCCATAAAATGTTACACTCAGCAGATAGTACTTGGTCATGAAAAATGTTAACCAGACTCCAAAATTCATAATACCTGTTCCATACAGAGAGTAAGAGCTTCATGTACAATAGCCTAGAGAATTCAGATGAAAGGGATTTTGCAAATGGATCCTAAAGGAAACCCTGGCCTTCAAGAAATCAATTTGAATTTAACAAATCATGTGATATAATTCTTCAATGAGAATTTTCATCCAAGAGGTATACAGACTGCTTGACTATTACATCATATAAGATACAAGTAATAATTTGGCCAAGGAGTTCTCAAACAAGAGGTGGACTGTGGCAAAGCCACAATAGGATAGTCAACACCAATATTTCCTTCAAATAAATGAAAAGTTAAATCATCTGCTCTTCATGCTGTCAGACAGTTATCACACTCCTTCATGTACATCTGCATATAGTGTCCTTCTTTTTTGTTTCATCAAGATCCTTCAATTGGTTTTAGAAGAGTTGTGCTTATGAGATAATCTTTGCAGAAGAAAATCAATGAAAAAGTCAGTCAAATTATCTCCCCTTCATGGTACTGGAAAATAATTACATTCCTTCCTGCCCATCTCCTTTGTGTACAATTTCATCAAAATCCTCCAAGTCATTTAAGAGGATTTGTGCTAAGATAAAATTGTACAGACGGATAGACACGGGGGTAATTCATATAACCCCGAACTTTGTTTAAGGATGTATAATTAGGGCATCTAACTTTGCATTACAAGAGCCGTATTGTAAATTCACGGGTGCTATGTAAAGTAAATTGACGAGTTCATCTATCAACAGAAAAAATATTGTGATGCTAAAGGTTTCACAATAAAATTCATATTTGTAGAAGATTCTGTAATTACTTACATGCTGGCATAGCGGTTACTTCTGCTGTGACTATACTGTTAATACCAAGATTTGCTAAAGCTCCCCTCATTAACCCACATGGCAAGGCTAACAACTGGAAAAGTCATACAATTTCATTTCACAGACAACAGATTTTTGCTCTTTATATTAACAACATATATGAATTTATGAGTAAGTTAATGTATGTGTTGCATGGGGTTAGATTTATCATAAATTTAATTTATTTCATATATCAATTAATGTTATGTTGCTTCCAATGTGCTTGGAAAGTGCAGTCACATATATTTATTTGAGAGCTGTTGCACCAAAATGATCCACTACACAAAACAACATAAACCTACAAAGAACAACATAAAACTACAAAAAAAACACAAACTGCACAAAACAATTTTTTCTCCAGCTCCAGTCAAAAATTCCAATAAAACAAATACTAATGTTGCAGCCTACATGGAGGAAAATTAGTAACAATTGAGTGTAACACAAGGTAGAGAACAACTTTAACAACTGAAAGAAACTATTTCTGAAAATGGGGTTCCATTGTGACAAAGAATAGTCTTAATAGACCATATCCAACCTATGGTATCAGATTTACCAGACTACTTTTCAATACGTCACAATATAGAAAATGTCATGTCATAAAGCTTAAAATATCATGAAGTTGGTCACATGGGGAAGACATGTTTGTGACGTATAATATAAAAGTAAGGCGGACAAACAACAACTGGTGAATCTAAATACCAGAACTTGGATATGGTCTATTATGACTGTGCTCTCAGACAGACATTTTTTTTAATCTTCATCATGGATAAGGTGAGGGCAGCTGGATCTGGCAGAACTAGTTTTCAAGAGGACCATCTAAGGACAGGGATGATTCTGTTGAACACAAAAACCAAAAGGAAATGGCCATCCAAAAGCCAAATATTGCTATATAAAAAAAAACGTAGTGGACCATTCCCGACAGTCAATAGCGAAATGTGCTAAAAAACAGAATAGAAACATTCCTGTATGTAACAAGACCTAACTTTGGTTCAAATTTGTCACATGGCTTCACAGAAGATCTTTGAATGTGTTTACCCATAAAGTGTAATGCTTAATTGACAAACTTTGAAACAGGAACACTCAAGGGCAATTTTGACCAAGATAAATTTTGTAACTGGTTTCCAAAGAGAACATTTCAAATTAAATAAAGGGCTACGCCCAGTGCAGCATGATACGACCGCAGCATGTCAAACACTGAAATTTGAACAAGTGTAATTCAAAATAAATGTGGAGACTATAACGAGCTTGATACAGGCAATCTGGACATACAGTAGGGAAAATAAAAGTCAGCACTTTTGATCCCTTGTTGATCAGAAATGGTAAGAGGTATGCAAAATTTGTTGACTTCCAATTAAAAGCTTACCTTAAGAGAAATCCAAAGAAAAAACCTGATGTAAATAAATTTTAGGTTATTTGAACAACTGTAATTTTGGCCCTGTTTGGCCCGTTGGAAACCGTGACAGATACGTCAAATATGTCACATACTACTTAAACCTAATGTTAAAAGGAATCCAAAGAAAAAATCCCATCAAAATCTGGAGAAATATAAAAAATTTCACATATTTCTAAAAATAGCAATTTTGGCCCCTTTGCCCTTAATAGATTGGAAACCGTAAAAAATTCACCAAATCTGTAGCAATACTACTGAAAGCTTACAACAAGAGGAATCCAAAGAAAAAATCCCATCCAAATCCGATGAAAAGTAAAAGTGTAGGTAATCTGCATGTTTGCAATTTTGGCCCCGTTTGGCCCTCACAGCTTGGAAAGGAAACAATTTATCAAAAATCTGAAGGTGCAGTGCTATATATTAATTTTTCATAAGGAACCCATTGGAAAAAACTGCATCAAAATTGGACTAAAAATATAAAAAAAATAAAATTTTTGAAATTTGCCCCTTTTGGGCCCCATTTATCACAAGAACGGTACATGCGATGTGAAATCCATTGACATACTCCAGATTGAAAATTTCCTAAGCAGCACTCTGAGAAAACCCCATCAAAATCAGATAAATAACAAGGGCTACGTGTAGCCATATACCCCTGCCACACCAGAAATTTGAAACCCCACATATTTGTGGTCATTTTCAAAGTTAAAAAGGAGCATAACTCCTACAAAAATATTGAACCAGGGCTCCGTCTTTGAACTCGGTTAAGGCATCCTTAAACTAAAGCTACTGAGTAAATATCAACCAAATCCAATGAAAAATAAATTTGCTAGAGCGCTTACAAGGATATTTTGTCAATTTTCAAAGTTAAAAAGGGGCATAACTCCTATAAAAATATTCGACCAGGACTCATCTTCAAACTCACTTGAGGCATCCTTGAAATAAATTTACTGTATAAATTTTATCAAAATCCGATGAGAAATAAGCTTGCTAGAGTGCTTACAAGGCGGACAGACGGACGGACGCCCAGCATTACCATATCCAAGCATCGTGTTGCGGCAGGGATAATAAAGATTCCACAGCCATATAAGTGAAAACACCAAATTTAACCCTTTTTGGCCCCCTTTTTAAAAATGGGTGGGGTCAAAATAACCAAAACTTATCAAAGCCTTCCTTTTGTGCCAAAGAACATTGTGTTAAAATTTCAATTGATCAACTGGAACTTAAGTTATTGACAAAAAACATAAGTGTCTACAGACGACGACAACGACAACAACGACAAAGGTAAAATGATATACAAATGACTTTGCCAAATGTAAGCAAAAGTTCATCCAGGATAAACCAGCTTAGCAAATATCTCTTATTTTTTATATTGTATTTGTTTCTTCAAATTTTAACAGTTAAAACTTTACATCATCAGATAATTCAGCTTGAGGAAACACCATGAGTACACTTCATCAGATACACCAGAAAGAGGGAACATGATGAGTACACTTCATCAAAGAAGTCAGCTTGAAAGGATACCATGTCTACACTTCATCAGACAAGTCAGCTTAAGGAAACACCATAGGTACATTCCATCAGATGACTGAGCTTGAGGGAACATCATGAGAACAATTTTTCAGACAAGTCAGCTCTAGGGAACATCATGAGTGCAATAAGTTAGCTAGAGGAAAAGTCAGTTAGAGGAAACACCATGAGTACACTTAATCAGATATGTACCAGTTGTGCCTTTTTTTTAAATGTTAAGTAAGTGGGAACACCATGAGTACACTTCATCAGATAAGTAAGCTGGAGGAACACTTTTGAGTACACTTCAACAGATAGGTATTCTGGACAGTACACCATGAGTACAATTCATCAGATAAGTAAGGTAGAGGCAACACCATGAGAACACCTCATCAGATAAGTCAGGTCTAGAGAAGATCAAGAGTACACATCATCAGATATGTACCGTGAGTACATTTTTAAGAAAGGTCATAAAGTGGGAACACCATGAGTACACTTCATTAGATATGTTTGAGTACACTTTTAAGAAAGGTCATTAAGTGGAAACACCATGAGTACACTTCATCAGATAAGTACCATGAGTACACTTTTAAGAAAGGTCATGAAGTGGGAACATCATGAGTGTACTTCATCAGATAAGTCAGCTCTAGAGAAGATCATGAGTGCACATCATCAGATAAGTAAGCTGGAGGAAACACTACGAGTACACTTCATCAGATAAGTAAGCTGGAGGGAACACCTTGAGTACTGATACACTTCATCAGATAAGTGAGCTAGAGGAAACATCATGAGTGTACTTCATCATATCAGTCAGCTCTACAGAAGATCATGAGTACACCTCAGATAAGTCAGCTAGTGGAAACACCATGAGTACACTTCATCAGATAAGTAAACTGGAGGGAACACTATGAGTACATTTCATCAGATATGTACCATGAGTACTCTTTTAAGAAAAACATCATGAGTGTACTTCATCAGATAAGTCAGCTCTAGAGAAGATCATGAGTACACATCATCAGATAAGTAAGCTGGAGGAAGCAGCATGAGTACACTTCATCAGATAAGTAAGCTGAATGGAACACCTTGAGTACTGGTACACTTCATCAGATAAGTAAGCTAGAGGAAACATCATGAGTGTACTTCATCATATCAGTCAGCTCTACAGAAGATCATCAGATAAGTCAGCTAGTGGGAAAATCATGAGTACACTTCATCAGATAAGCTTGCTAGAGTAACAGCTGTTTTTAGAGTGGTCTATCAAGAGTATAAATATCAATTTTGCTTCAAGAAAGTCAGTGCATGCAATAAATCTATATAGCTTAACAGTTTCTTGGTTAAAAATCACTGCACATAAATTGACTGTGCCTGCTGTTGTATTTCTATAACCTCTTTATTTATTTACAAAAACTTGTTCAAATTGGGATGAATGTTATGACTCTATATAAAAGATTAAATTCATAAACCTAACTTATCTGAGTTATTTGGTACAGGCCAGTAAAAATAGATGATAAATTGCATAATAATACAAAAATGTATGTATTCATACAAGTTCATTTACTGTAGACTTCATTATAAACTTCAGACTGATTACAGAACAGTTGATAGACCATGTTTAGATTTATAATATCTGAATGACTTGTTTAAGTTGTGAAGCATAAATTTTGACATATATGTACCTAATTTCTATTTGAATTGGTTCTGGGTACTTAATTTTAAATGACAGATTTCATCTTTAAGGTTGGTTGCTTTAAATGAGAAAAATGCAATAAAAATATATTGTGTTATTGTGCTCATTTTTTTTAAATAACTTAAAACTGGATATTTTATTTGATACGGTAACAGGATATTCTCTAAAAAATATCCTTTCTCATGATTTTGCAATGAAAACATTATATCACTTCTAATTTACAAAACATATTAAAATCAAACTAAATCAATGATTTTCTGGAATGAAGTATGAAAATTAAAAATTTTATCCATAATTAAAAAATATTTTTACCATTAAAAAATATAACAAGAGCTGTCGCGAATGGCAGCAAAATATAAACCCCCGCTCATTGAACCCTGAATTGATATGGCAAGTGCAAATTTAAGTTGCTGTGGACACAATACAGGTGTGGACACAATACAAGTATGGACACAATGATATAATCTTCAAGAAACTTTTCGTAAAGGTGCCACTGAAAATACTCTGTCAAAATTGGACAAAAATAAAATTCACCTTTTTTGCCTCTTTGACATTTTCTTCAACGAAAGTCAAAGTCTAATTACCTCCCCTTCCTGGTTTCCAAAAATAATCATATTCCTTCATGCACATCTCAACAGTGTCCTTCCTTTGTGTAAAGTTTCATCAAAATCCTTTCAGTGGTTTAAGGAGTTGTGCTTACAAGGTTACCCATACATCGGGAATCCAAGAAAAGTCAAAGTCAAATTATCTCCCTTTCCTGGTTTCGAATAAAAATTATATTCCTTCATGCACATTTCCATATAGTGTCCTTCTTTTGTGTAAAGTTTCATCAAAATCCTTTATGTGGTTTAAGAGGAGTTGCACTTACGAGGTAACACATACATAGGAAATCTAAGAAAATTCAAAGTCAAATTATATCCCATTCCAGGTTTCTGAAAATAGTTATATTCCTTAATGCACATCTCCATATAGTGTCTTTCCTTTGTGTAAAGTTTCATCAAAATCCTTCAAGTGGTTTAAGAGGACTTGCCCTTACTAGAAGTGTGGACAGACAGACAGATGGACAGATAAGCAGACAGACAGACAGTGTGATTCCAAATTATACCCCCAAACTTTGTTTGCAGTAGGGTATAAAAACAGAATTCTAATGCACCTATGTTTGTAACGCTAATTTTGATTGGATGGCTTCAAAATTTTCAGAGGGTAAAATCCATGATTTACCGTCAGAACCAATAGCAACGTAATTGCGCAGACGCACACCAAACTTCCTGTAATTTTAAAATCGATTAAAAACGTTCTTTTTTGATTTTGCAGTAGAATAGAGATAACCATACTGTATTTTAGAATCTTCAGGGGTAAATCTAAGATTTTATTGTCGCAAATGTCCGTTTTCCAGCGTTACCTCCTCAGATCCTTAAATACAGCATGGTTTTTCTCTAATACATTAAACGTAAATTCATTATAAAAGAAATAGATGTTCCCACACTCCAAATCAAATCAAATCAATAGTACATATATAAGGCACTACCTTGGACATGTTATTGTGTCTGGGAGACAAAATGATTGCCCCCCATGTTATTGATGTAGATGGAATTTTAAGTTTATTCAAACGCTAAATTTTTAATACCTGCAACAGTCTCCACCCATTAAGATGTAATAAACTTACCATAACAAGACTGGATCCTAATAGATGTCTTACCCATCCCTGCTCGGCCTCTAAATTGATGTGAAATCTAACTGACCTATCTAGAAAACTGAACATGCTCACTAGATTGTGAAATTTGGGTTACTGACAAGAGCCATTTACAGGCCATTATGTAACTACCCATAGACCAACCCACATACCAAATATCACTGACCTACTATTAATTCATCATGAGAGAATTTCACTAGACCATGAAATTGAGGGCACAGGCATAAGTCATGTGGCAGACTGTCAAGCACTACCCTAGAAAAACCTGCATAAAAAATGTCATTGTCCTGCCACTAAAAATACTGAGCTCACCAAACCATGAAATTGAGGTCAAGGATAAAATTCATAGCTAGACTGATATGTACTTCTCAAGACCAACCTACATACTTAATATTATTCACATACATTTGTAGTTATCAAAAAATGGATTTAATCAGAAAAATTTAACATTGTCACTAGACTGTGGAAATGAGGTCAAGGACATAAGTCATGTGCCAGACTGACATATACATGTACATTCCAAGACCAACCTATATACTAATTATTACATATACAACCCAAGAACAACCAATATAATAATTATTATCTACCAACCACTTACATTTAATGAGAAATGAACTTAATCAGAGAAACTTAACATGGTCACTGGACCATGCAATTGATGACAATATCATATGAATCTATGTCCGTCCAGTAGCACTTGATTAGTGCTACTACTTGACCAAATATGATGTTCCTACATCAAAAGATTTTCAAAATATCATGATTTTAGTAAAAGTTAATGCTGTTGCTTTTGCTATCATCATACTTTTCATACAAGCTTTTGTCTGGCTTTCCGCTTAAGTCGTGGCCAAGACAAAAACTGTCAAAGATGTAATTAAAAGAGCTGCGCTTTTAGAACTTACATAAAATAGTGTGGTTTGCCCAGCTCATCAAACCCCTACCCCAATTCAAAATATATTATCTTTATACAGTAGTTTTGTAAAGAAAAAAAAATTACTTTAATTACTGTACAATGCAATCAAGGCTTAGAAAATTTGCCTCATTATAGCATGTACAGTAACTTAGATATAAATGTTACTTGATCAAATGGAGGTGTAGGCAACAGTGACTTAATTTTCTTACAGGATAAGTAATGAAGGGATATGGAGTAAATGCAAATGAGACAAAGTCTATAAACATTCGTGGCAAAACTAAGCAATGGAACAACACTTTTATTGTTGTTCTTCATCTCAAAGTTACCATGAAGATGTCTGTCAACCTAAGAGGCACCTATGTGGAAAGTTGTGTGATCCTACCCTTCATAGTTACATAGTTACAGAGATATACACCAAATGCACACATGGTTTATGCTGAATATGACAACAAGTAGCATTCAAAGAATTCCCTCAACTTTGTTGGGACAAATTAAAATGTTCAAAGGTAAAGCAATAAAACTTATTTGATTTTATGGATGTTTGCTTATTCTTGAAGTTGGTTATTGACTTTTTTGTGACGTTTTGCTTTAATGGCTTTGGATTCATTGTATCATATACCTCTGTTTAACTTATTTCATCTTGTTCTTTAATCCCTTTATTAATTCATGTGTGATATAGATTGATGTGATGTATACGTTATTTGCATTTAGGAATTTAATATGCTGTACATTGTATACGTTAAATGTATTTACGATTTTAAAAATAAAATACCTTTTTTCTCTAACTTCTTGTAAACAGTAACAGTTGACATAAAATTACAACAGTTATATCTTTGTAAACAAATCTTGACTAAATTAGAAACTAAAACAAACCAAACATTCTTTAGGATCTCTTTTTCATAATTATCTGAATAATTTGAATCTGTCTAAACAAAGAAAACCTTGAGCTCTTACAGGATTTATACTGCACATGTGTCCATACAGTCCTTGAATAATCAGATAATAATATTTAATTCAAAAAGTTGAATTAAATGATTAACAAAAATATTTACAAACACAAGACTACAATAATAAGACTATTGTTTAAGACAAGGACGTATAATGACAAGGATATGCAACTCGTACAAAATCAATTTGGCATTTTGAAGTTTATGTTGGGATGTTAGATATACTTTCACTTTGCAGCTAACTACTGAAAAAGTTGTGTATGGATTTTAATAAAATGATGTTTTTCTGAAAGCTGGGCCATTTTTACGTTGTAGGAGTAAATTTCGTTTCATTATAGCAAGTACTTTCTTCAATACACATGATTGAAATTTGTAAACAGGACATTTTTTATTGATTTTTTTTGTCACTTCCGGTTTACAACGGTAAAAAGTACACCACAATTTGCACCTAAAGGCTTTAAAAGAATTTCACAAAATTGGTATTTTTCTAAAGAGCGACATCTACTGCACTGCCATTACAATTTTTGTGACCATCATTATTATATTTATGTTGTTTTAATGCTTTAAAAATAATCTCCCAAAACTGACAAAATCTCACATCCTGCGATATTTTTGCAATTTATCTGGAGATGCTTGTCCTTCTTATTATAAGTCCTTGTTTAAGATAACAAAATAAAACAATATTGGTTAAGATAACATCAAAAATGTACAGAACACATCCAGAAAAAAAGTCCTGTATCATCACAGTGTTAAAAGGGAGATAACTCAGGTAGTCAATAAATCAAAAATGCTGAACATGTAATGTTTCCATCTCATAAATAAGAGTTCAGACATGAAACATCCTGAGTACCCTGCATGGTGTAAGGTATATATCTAAATTTTGAACGAATAACCTATACATAAATAGTCAGTATAGTACGAAAGTGACTTACTTTTGGTGCATAATCCATATACTGTTTACCATTGGATAACTGTGTTAAGAATCTGAACTTGTTGTCTTGTAATACATAAACACCCTGTGAAGTAAATTCATATTCATTGTGGGGAGCTGTATTTTTTAAGATAACATTTTTAATAATAATTTTCATTATCTAATTAATAAAAGACACATTGTAGCAAATATTTGAAGGCTACTTAGTTAAACATTACCTCTTTCTAGAACTGTAAAAAGACATTCCCAACCCCCAAGTCCAATGTTAGACTATGTTCCCCTCTGACAGCTATCTTGGATGAGGTATGGACTTACCAGACACCTTTTTAAAGACTACCTAAGGACTAATGTGACCAAGTTTGGTTCAATTGGCTTTGCTGCTTCAGAGGAGAAGATATTTGAACGCTTTCTCATAGAGTCAAATGTTAAACTATGGTCGTCAACTTGGTATGATGCAGACATGCTTCACATATTTTTCAAAGACCACCTGAAGTTTAGCTGTACTTAGATACATCTATCTGTCATAACTGATATAACATTCACAAAATAATAAATCATTTTTGTCAATTTTAGATATTTATTAAAGTGAAAAATCTGCTGAATATAATTTCTAAAACTGGCTAAATTGGGAATATTTTGACTTAATATTGTTTCAGTTCTTTAAAAGGTAAACTATAGGACTCTGTGGCCTGATAGAACGTTAAGTTCTATGCCCAACTCCTCCTCTATCTCTAACCTCTAGAACCAAAGTAGGATAACCTTAAAGTGATGCATTTCTAAACAAGAGCTGTCGCCAATTGGCAACCAGGTATACCCCCACTCATTGAACCCTGGATCAAAAATTCATGTTTTAACTAAATTTTGTAATTAAGTCCAATTTTCGTCAAACAGGAAGTATGCATCTGACATGACTCAAAATACGAAATTCCTTACAACCAATCATATAAAGGCTGCATACAAATTTTGAAATCAATCCCTCTTGTAGAAGCTGAGAAAAATGCAACAAAAAATTCATGTTTTCACTACAGTTCGTAACAAAGTCCACATTCTACCAAACTAGAAGTACACATCCGACAGGACTCTAAATAGGATGTTCCTTATAACTAACCATATAAAGGCTGCATACCAATTTTAAAATCAATCCCTCATGTGGGAGCTGAGAAAAATGCAACGAAAAATTCATGTTTTCACTACATTTCGTAACAGTCACATTTCGTAAAACAGGAAGTACACATTGGACAGGACTCTAAATAGGATGTTCCTTATAACTAACCATATAAAGGCTGCATAACAATTTTAAAATCAATCCCTCTTGTGGAAGCTGAGAAAAATGCGACGAAAAATTCATGTTTTCACTACATTTCGTAACAGTCACATTTCGTAAAACAGGAAGTACACATTGGACAGGACTCAAAATAAGACCTTCCTTTCAACTAACCATATAGAGGCTGCATACCAATTTTGAAATCAATCCCTCTTGTAGAAGCTGAGAAAAATGTAACGGAAAATTAATGTTTTACTACAGTTCGTAACAAAGTCCACATTCTGCCAAACAGAAAGTACGCATCCGATAGGACTCAAAATAGGATATTCCTTATAACTAACCATATAAAGGCTGCATATCGATTTAGAAATCAATCCCTCTTGTAGAAGCTGAGAAAAATGCGACAAAAAAATTCATTTGTCAAACAGGAAGTACACATCGGACAGGACTCAAAATAGGACGTTCCTTACAACTAATCATATAGAGGCTGCATACCAATTTTGAAATCAATCCCTCTTGTAGAAGATTAGAAAAATGCGACAGAAATTTTTTTCAGACGCACAGACGAACGCACGGATGAACGAAGTGAATGCAGTATACCCCCCTCTCTATAGAGTGGGGGTATAATAATTGACGAATCACTTTGAAAATACCAAGTTCCTATGGTACCTTACATTATGACATCATTTGAAAAGTAGGTCTATAAAGGTTTCTGATATAGCCCAAGGACAAATTTTCAGTCAACTCTAAAAATAAAAAAAAATGGGTCAAAGACTAAAATGGCCTGGTTGCGTTCTGTTGCATCAAGCTGTAAAGTGTTGTTTTATAGGTTCCTTAATATGGACTTTAATGGCTCTTTATTTTCACTAAATAAGTACACTTTGTTGGATTAAAATCAGGTGCACATCTTCAATGTATAGAGAGACATTCTGTGAAGTTTAAAAGATCTGCATTGAAAACTATAGGAGTAGTTGATTTCACAAAACAGGTACCCTCTGATGAAAATGTTGATAAAAAATGACTAAGTTCAAGAGTCCGGAAAAATATGTAAAAATTTCCATACTAATTCCATAAAATCAGGTGCACATCTTCAATATATAGAGAAACATTCTGGGAAGTTTCAAGGATTTGGGTTGAAAACTGTAGGAGGAGCTGATTTCACAAAATAGGTACCCTCTGTTTACAATGTTAAAAAATGACTCAGTTCCAAAAGTCTGGAATAATAAGGGGAAAAAATTGGCAATAATTCCATAAAATCAGGTGCACATCTTCAATATATATGTAAGCTTTCTGTGAAGTTTTAAAGATCTGGGTTGAAAACTGTAGGAGTTCATTTCGCAAAATAGGTACCCTCTGTTGAAAATATTGATGAAAAATGACTAAGTTCCAAAGTCCAGAAAAATATGGAAATATCTCCGAAATAATGCCATAAAGTAAGGTGCACATCTTCAATATATATAAAAACATTCTGTAAAGTTTCAAAAATCTGGGTTGAAAACTGTAGAAGGAGTTGATTTCACAAAATAGGTAACCTATTTTCCCCACCTGCCACCAGCCGCCCGCCGCCATCCGCCCACCCGACATTCACCATACTATAACCCGGATTTGCACTCTGTGCGACCCCGCCAACAAACCAGCCAAATATAATATAACTTTTTAAAATATAATTAATCAATCTGCAAATTGGAAAAGCACAAGTTTTATGATTACTACATGCATAAAACATAGGTAATCAACGATTACAAAGTTCGCCTCGTTATGGCACTTTGTCACAGTAACAAAATTTGATGTTGACATCACATGTGCATGCCTAAGCAAGATTACATGATCCTACCATGTATAGTGGCTGAGATCTGAACTTGCCTGAAAACTTGGACATAAATCACTCATGTGTAAAACATAAGTCAAACTGACCTACTTTTGCCTGGATGCTGATGTACCATCAGGGATGCATGCCTCTGCAAGGTTACATTATCCTACCATGTACA
>MJUU01009987.1:65614-101287 GCA_002080025.1 Modiolus philippinarum | reverse complement strand
TCCCTTCCCTGAGTATCACACTCTTTACCTAACAATGCCCAAAAATCCTACACAAATCCTATCATAAAAATATTACTTATGGCTTTTACCTACTAAAGAAATCAATAAATCACACCCCCACCCTGCAATATCCAAAATACCCAAATTTACATCATTTTTACATCACAAAGTCCAAAAGCTAAAAGTCCAAAAATGTTCATTTTAGGCCCTCCTGACAACACTCTTCACCTTTCCAAACTCTTCTTCATCTTCTTCGCCATCTTCCCTCCTAAATCTACGTCTCTTCCTGTTCTGTTCTTCTTCTTCCCTCCTCCACATCTCTTCAAAGCCATCGTCAAACCTGTCCCCTCTCTTATATGCATTTAATTCTCTCCTTTATCTCCGTATTTCGCAGTTCCTGTCCTCCAACTTCTTCTCCAATCTCTCTATGTAATCCCCCATCCTATTCATTTCTGCCTGATGTTGTCCCTTCTTTATGTTCATCTCCCTTTTCAAGTCTCTTAATGCCTCATCTTCTTCCGTCTGTGTCCCCTCCTCAACCTTGTCAAAAACATCCATCCCTTCTTCTTCGATAACCACCTCCACCACTTGCTCCATCACCTCCACCACTTCTCCAGCTGTTCGTACCAGTAAATCCACTTTCCCACTCTTACCCGAGGTGACACAATAAGTGTCTTCTGTTGACTTTAAGTAATTTTTCTGCTCTGTAGCATGTTCTACCAGCTGTTTATGTGGTTTCCATGTTGACACATGTTTTTCAAGAATTTTTTCTCTCATGGCTCTGAATCCACAGAGGGTGCAATAAAATGGAACTCTTTCCAAGGGTGCGTGATTCATCATAACATGCCTCACTGCTTCTTGTTGTACTCCAGCAAACTCACATTTGGTACAGGCAAAAGTTGGTTCCATCTGAAGAGATAGGGGAGGGCTCCCATAAATTTTGGAGTTCACATATACAAACAATGTATACATGTTTTATAACCATTGCAAAGGGACACAGGAGATCACTTGAATTAACTGGAATTTGGTTACTGTAAAGATTTCTGAATTTCTGATACCCAGTTTGGTAAATCCTCTGTTTTACAAGGCTTCAGCTTGTTGTGGTGAACTACCTCAGTCTTATACCTACTTTTGATCTTGTATACCACTGGACTTAAAACATCTATGATTACATATGGACCTAACCATCTTCTTTCAAGTTTCTTAAAGACATTTTGGTACTTATACACAATTTGACCTTTTTCATACTTATGTTCTGAAAGTCTGGAATTATAATCCTTCTTTTGACGTTTTGCATACTCCCTCAAGTGTTCCCTAGCCATGGTATAAACTTCTTCTAGTTTTGACCCTAAATTTTGGACATAGTTTTCTGGTTCATCTGAACTTCTTGTGTCTGGTAAAGGATAAATTACCTGATTTGGAAGAGTTACCTCCCTTCCTAACATCATCATATTTGGTGAAAAACCAGTTGCTGGGTGTGGAGTACTTCTATAAGCCGCCAACAATAACCAAATAAAACAATCCCAATTATTCATGTTTTGATTAACAAAACTTCTTAACATTTTCTCAAGGTTATAATTGAACTTTTCAATTACTCCATTACTAGAAGGTCTATAGCTTGTACATCTTGTTTTGGTAATTTCCAAAAGTTGACAGATTTTTTAAAGAGATCGCTCTCAAAATTACGACCTTGGTCGGTGTGGACTTCTAGTGGGACACCAAAGCGGGATATAAACTCATGAACTAATTTATTAGCAACTTTATCTGCTTGTTGGTCAGGGAGTGGATAAGCTTCCATCCACCTTGTAAAATAGTCACCTATTACCAAAATGAATCTGTTATTTGCTTTTGTTTTTGGTAAAGGACCAATTACATCTAATCCCAATCTATCCATTGGATTCCCTACTAAATAGTTTTGTAACTGTGCTTTAGGTCTTTTATTAAGGCCTTTAAATCTATTACAAACAACACATTGTTGTACATGTATTTTTATCTCATGATCCATACAATACCAATGGAAATTACACTTTACTTTCTCACTGGTTTTACTCACACCAAAATGAGCAGACAAAATATTGTCGTGACAATTTTTCAAAATTTCTTTTCTTAATAACTTAGGAACTAATAATTGAAAGGAAACATCTTTGGAATTGGCTTTCAATCTTTTTTGGTATAAAACACCATTTTTTCTTTCTATCAGTTTAAAATTTAACCAATATTTTCTCGTAGCTGGGCTAAGAATTGAAACTTCATCTCTATTAGGGACTTTCTCAGTATCTATCCAAATATGGATTGGACCTAAGTCGGAATCTTCCCTTTGTAAATCTTCAATTTCTCTAACAGAGTAACCATCAAGCCAATTAGACTGAATAAACTTTATTCTGACTTCTAGTTATGACTCTTATATTTTCAGAGTTGTTTAACTTTACAACATCATCAATATTAGATTTAAATTCTGACCATTGTTCCCTGATAGAAACACAAATATCACATTTATCATCAAAATTCCCATTTATTTGGTGTGAACAAAGGTTTTCCTCTCCATCTTGACGGGATAGGGCATCTGCATTTTGGTGTTTGTTGTATTTCAAATTTATACTCGGACAAGCATTCTAACCAACGTGCTAACTGCCCCTGTGGGTCTTTAAAACCAAATAACCAGCACAATGACCCATGATCCGTTCTTAACAGAAAATTTCTACCTAATAAGTAATGTCTAAACTTGTGTACAAAAGTTACTACAGCTAAAAGCTCTCTGCGTGTTACACTGTAACGCTGTTGTTGCTTATCAAGCTTTTTAGAACCATAGGCTATGACTTTTTCTTTTCCCTCTTGAACCTGAGACAAAACTGCACCAATGCCCAAATTTGAGGCGTCTGTATCCAAAATAAATTTTGTGAATGGTTTTGGGTATGCAAGAATTGGTGCATTACACAGCATGTGTTTTAATTTCTCAAAAGCAACCTGACACTCGTCAGACCATTCAAATTTGACATTTTTCTGTGTCAACCTACTCAAAGGTGATGCAATATCACTAAACTTGCAAATGTATTGACGGTAATATTGACAAATTCCTATGAACTTTTGGATATCTTTCACTGTCTTGGGTACTTTCCAGTTTTGTACAGATTCTATGACTTTAGGGTTTGGTTTAATACCCATTTTACCTACTACATGCCCCAAATACAATACTTCATCTTTGAAAAATTGACATTTAGAGGGTTTTAACTTAAGTCCAGATCCTTTCAATCTATGGAGGACTTCTTCAAGTATGTTTAAATGGTCATGCAAATTGGAACTATATAGGATAATATCGTCCAAATAAATTAACAAAGTTCTCCACTGCATTCCTCTAAAAATTAATTCCATGCAATGTTGAAAAGTGCTACTTCCATTGCAAATTCCCATGGGCATTTTAAGGTACTCAGATAACCCATATTTAGTTGTAAATGCAGTTTTATGCCTATCTTTTGGATCACATAAAATTTGCCAATAACCCATTTGAAGATCCATTAAACTAAATAAAGATGCTGAAGACAAACAATCTAGACACATGTCTATTTTGGGTAATGGATAAGCATCCTTTACAGTAGAAGCATTTAATTTCCTATAGTCAATACACCACCTTACTGACCCATCTTTTTTCCTACATAATACTATGGGTGATGCCCATGCAGACTCAGAAGGTTGTATCACCCCATTTTCTAACTGCTCATTTAAATATTTTTCCTCTTCCTCTTCAAATTCCCTAGGAGTACGCCTAAATGCTTGACGTACAGGTGCAGCCCCCGCAGTTTCTATTTTGTGTGTCAGTACAGAAAAAGTACCTACATCTCCTTTAGACCTTGCAAATGCATCTTGATATTTTATTAAAATGTTTGCAAATTTTACTTTTAAAATGTCATCTTTAATGTGTATACTACTTTTCTCATACAATTCCCTGAGATGGTCAGGAAGTGTTGGAATCTTGGCCCTTATTCCAGCACTACCATCCCCCCTATCAGGATTTGAATTTTCATTTTTCCAACTTTTTGGAATGTCAGGTATTTCAGATTTCTCAATATCTCCTACACTCCGTATATCTGAAAATACTGCATGTTCATCTTGACCTTGAACTCGAGAATATGGCGCGGTATCAGGGTCAAAAATAATTAATTACGTATATACAAAAATAATTACGTATATACGAAATTTGATTTACGTATATACATAATTCGATTTACGTATATACATAAATAATTATGTATATACGGAATTCGATTTATGTATATACAGAAATAAATACGTATATACGGAAATAAATACGTATATACGGAATTCGAATTACGTATATACGAAATTTGATTTACGTATATACAGAATTCGAATTACGTATATACAGAAATAATTACGTATATACGGAATTCGATTTATGTATATACAGAAATAAATACGTATATACGGAAATAAATACGTATATATGGAATTCGAATTACGTATATACAGAAATAATTACGTATATACAGAATTCGAATTACGTATATACAGAAATAATTACGTATATACGGAATTTGATTATTCGTTATTCTAGTAAATTATTTTTCTGTCTTAATTAAGTTTACTATTAATTGATAAAATTTTGCTATCTTTACTTTACAATTAATTTACTTGAAAATTTATTTAATATAATTGTTTCGTATTTATCTATAAAACTATGTTTTCTTTAGGGACGCAGAGGTTGGTCACATGACTAAAATATAGGGGGTTCCTTTTTCGACAAAAACCCAACCTCATTTTCCGCTTTTGACCTATACGAATGAACACAATAAGCAAGGTCTTCAAAATTAAAAAAAAGCACTTTCCCATGGTCTTTTGAGTAATTTTGGGCTCAAAATGGTACTGGTTGGTACCTCTGTTTTCAGAATGTACCACGATCAGATCCGTAACCGACTTCAATTAGACACACCATTCACATGTGAGATGGCGGGAAGAGAACGTTCATCAGAGAGAGGAGTTGGTAGGCAATACAGTACTTTTGTGTATTGAATACAGAAAAGAATCAATATTTGAATTCACCCTTTCATCACAAATGACCAATCTAGATCCTTCCTTAAACGACTACGTGTGTTCACCTACAAAAAAGACGGAGGATAGATCAACAGGTCCGGGTTTGGGGCTACTAACCCTAAATTTTGGTAATATTGTGCCAAATGACCCTCGGGGAAATATATCCTGTTCAAGACAGGACATAGGGTAGATACTGTGTATTTCGGACAGTAAAGTCAACATCCCAATGGCACGCCAAGCAACTGACCACGGGCAATACCCAATGTCTTTCAGAAGGGTTAAATGTTATCAAAAACCGTTATAGGAATGATAAATGCAGAAAACGCCCGAATGAAGCCAATATTACCGGCGTATTTCATCAGTAATCCACATTGTTTTAGTCGGGGAAAATCGTCCAGGATCTGGAAAATTCGTACAGAAATCTGAAAACTTCGGACAGACAAGTATATTTTATAATATATATTGTTTAAAAGAACACAGAAAAAGAGAGCGTTGCAGATAAATATAGCAAAAATGTTTGAAATGACATTTTTTACCTTTTATTTCAACATTTCTCTTATACTTTCTTGAGTTTCAAAACATTATGTCCGAAGTATACCTCTGTTGTCCGATTTACCCAGAACCTAGTCACTAGCATTTCGTAGTTTTTGTACTGGGAACAGTTTCAAAAATTATTGTACTACCACGCTTTCCGCTTTTCGGACATAATGTTTTGAAACTCAAGAAAGTATAAGAGAAATGTTGAAATAAAAGGTAAAAAATGTCATTTCAAACATTTTTGCTATATTTATATTTATACTTATATTTATACGTAATTATTTTTGTATATACGTAATTAATTATTTTTGACCCTGATACCGCGCCATAAGAGAACAACTGACAAAATTACTGATATGATCCACTGGATGTATCTCACCCAATAAATAATTTTTCTTTAACTTAATAGGACCTTTCTCTAAATTTGCTAAACGTATAGGAACTCTATCATTGTATGGATTTATTAAACACCTGGCTACCAGAATATTCCTTTCATCTTCTATAACTGGTTCAATACTGCCATATTTTGTATCCAATATTTCTGAATTTACACAGTGACCCTCAATTATGACTTCTGAACCTCCAGGTATAGTAACTGTGTCTTTAACAAAAACCCGAGCAACCTGGTCAGACTTTCTTACAACATCACAATCTACCCAACAACCTTGTACTTGAATACCTTTCCTTGTATTAATAGTAATATCCAAATTATCAATAATATCACAACCCAGCAACACATGATCAGAAATGGGTGCAACATATACAGGCCAAGTACAACTCACAGGACCAATCTGTATGGACATATCAGCCATACCCTGTGTTTTCATCTTTTTCCCCTCCTCAGCAACAACTAAACACCTTTTAGAGTTCATAAGAGGTGGACGCTGACCCCCTGGAATGCTCCTATAGGTTTTCTCACTAATTACTGTGACCTCTGCCCCCGTGTCAATGACAGCATAAACCTTCTGTCCCCCTATGACCATTGGAGCCTTAATAGTCACTGCTCTAACATGATTGACCAAAATATCTATATCAGACACATTATCTGTTGCATCAAAAAAAAATCCTTGGACTCAAAATCAGCAGATTTTTCAAGAGTTGTCTCCCCTGGACATTCAAAAATATTGGGAAAGTTACCTAAATCAACCTCTTTTTCTTCATCAATATCATTATCATTGTGCAAAATTTTATTTACTGTAGGGTCCTCCACATCTACATTAGTTTCACATTTTCATGGGCTTGGGCTAAACCTTGGCCGGCAGATTCAGCCCTTTCCAGTTTAAAGGTGTCTTATCTGTAGACTCTTGTTTTTCATATGTCGTCTTGTTTTTATCTTGTTCTGGTATTTTACTTGACCATTGACTCCTAACTTGACCTTTGTCATTTCTAGCTTGAGGACAAAACCTCTTTGTATGTCCTGCCACCAGTTGTTGCGGAAATGGGGTATGCCGAGCGGTCATGTACATTTACCCTACATTTACAAAACTGGTTAAAATATTGTATAAAAATCAAGAAGTGCTAAAAATATATAATTTATTATGCAGTAGTAATTTTACTTCAATTTAGAACTATTTACAAAATGTATGTATCACTGCATTTCAAAAAGTCAAAACGTTAGCACTTGTCTAATTAACTTTAAAACAATAATAATTTCTCCCCAAATTACATGGGAAATTCACAATAGAAAGGGTTAATCCAACTTTGGGAAATTCATCCCTTATTAAAAGTCAGATTCTCAATTAAACTTGAAAGATCTCAGGAAATAATTCCTTCATTAAAGATCTAACCCAATAATTTGGAACCTAAATTAAACAGAATTCAGTCCTGAGACATCAAATCCCTTGTGGAACAGAACCTGCAATCTAGGGTAAAACTTTACTAAAATCCAAATAAAATTCACTGAAATGTCTATAAAATGTCAATTACTGCCAAATAATGCCCGGATAATTTAGAAAATATAGTTATTCTTAAAATCCTCCAATAAAAATTCCTCTGTCAATACACCCACCTTGTCCCGTTAAAAATCCAAAGCAGAACTAATTCAGCGTTAAAATTACGTCATAAACTGCACTTAAACTGAACGTTAAACTTTCGTGCCAAATTTAAAGGTAGGTAACTCTGTAATAAAACAAATGTAAACACGACATGTGCTAACAACGATATCAAGGTTTTACGATTATTTAACAGCTCATTAACGACACAGTAAGCAATTAAACTTATGAAAAGACTCTAACTGATCTGATAAGAAGTATCATAGAGTATTTAATCCAATTTTACTTATCAAAGACTATAAAATTAACTTGAGAAGTCAAAGAATTTTCATTGTGGTACGGGCAATTAAAAAGTAAACAACATACGAACTTTTATCATAACAACTGTTAATCGAAAGCGATACTTTGAACAGTCATAAAAACATGTTTAGTCATTAAATATAGACAACTTTTATTTTCACAACAACTGCATAGTTACTAAGATATATACACAAATGCAGACGAAGACGTGGACGCGGATGCGGACGAGGATGCCGGGGGTACTCCAATAGTCCCCCTCAACTTTGTTGAGGCGAACTAAAAATAACAGGTTTTTAGGACTTTCAGGAAATTTACCAAAATAAGAATCAAAGTTTTTTGCAATCTGACTATTGAAAATGATCATCATTACTGTTAGGATTTCAAAAATGATATGGTTGCTAGGTAGAATCATAAAAACATAGGTAATCAACGATAACAAAGTTCACTTCGTTACGGCACTTTGTCAGAGTAACCCTAATTTTGCCTGGATGTTGACCTACCAATTAGAGATGCATAGATCTATATGCAAGTTAACATGTTCCTAACATGTATAGTGGCCCAGATCTAAACTCTTCAGTAAGTTTGGATGTAAGTCAATCAAGTGCATAATATAGGTCAAAATGACCTAATTTTGCCTGGATGCTGACCTACCATCAGAGATGCATGCATATGCAAGGGTACATGATCCTACCATGTATAGCGACTGAGATCTGAACTTGGACATAAACTTGAATGTAAGTCGTTCAAGCGGAAAATATAGGTCAAAGTGACCTTATTTTGCCTGGATGCTGACCTACCATCAGAGATGCATCCATATGCAAGGTTTCATGATCCTAGCATGTATAGTGATTGAGATCTGAACTCGGACGTAAACTTGAATGTAAGTCATTCATTCGGAAAATGTAGGTCAAAGAGGCCCAATTTTCTGGGAGGCTGTGAGTCAACCCAAGATACACCTGCATGTAAAGTTTGATGATCCTACCATGCATAGTGGCTGAGATATATACACCCAAATGTGGACGCGGACGTAGACGCGGACGCCGGGGGTACTCCAATAGTCCCCCTCAACTTCGTTGAGGCGAACTAAAAATAACAGGTCTTTAAGACTTTCAGGAAATTTCTAGCATTTTCAATATAAAGATGAAAAGTAACGAAAAAAAAACCAAAAATTTTACAAAAAGGGGCAATAACTCCAAGATGGGTTATCAGAAATCCTCCAAAATTACGTGATTTGTAGCTCTCTTCAAGCTGATCATTTTTACCCCGTCAAATTTTTGATACATGTTAACAGTTTTTGAGTTATTTGCAAAAAACAGCAATTTACCCTATGTTCTATTTAGTAACAGTGGCCATGTTGTTTGGACTACGGGCACAAATATCACAAACTTGAAAGTGCATACCCTGGTGATGATTTAGGCCATGTTTGGTTAGTATTGGTTCAGCACTTTCAGAGGAGAAGATCTTTGAAGTTTGAGTTAACAGATGGACGACTGACGGACAGATAAACAAGAGACATCAAGTGATGGCAAAAGCTCACATGGCTTTTGGCCAGGTGAGCTAAAAAAAAAAGCTTGCATTCTGTGGTATGGACATTTTTAAATAAGATATACCTGTCCTTACAGTATTTCAGGGATGACAACCATGAACTATCGTTCATAATTTTGTTATAAACTTATAATACAGACCACTAAAAGTACTATGTTAAATCATGTTTAAAGGTGCATTAAAATTGCATACATAACATTCATGCAATTTCAATGAGCTTCTTCTGAATCACTACATCCCATTAGGTACAAGGGCTAGGTAGATAAGATGTATGTATTCTTACCTGATGGTTTGTTCTTAAGTTGTCTATTTGTTTTTTGTATACAAAATTCCAAAGATCTTTACATATAAATTTCATAGTGTCTAATTCATCTTTAAATCGTGTGCCATCTTTTGTAAATCTATTAAAAAAAAGCACATAAATACAATTACATTTGTATCATAGTTAATCAATGATTACAAAGTTCACTTCGTTACACAACATGGTCAGTGTAGCCTTATTTGTCCTTGATGCTGACATACCATCGTGGGTGCATGCATAATAAGGATTAGTTCATCCTGTCATGTCTATTAACTGAGATATGAACACAGACATAAACTTGAATGTAACTCAACATCTAGAAAATATAGGTTAAGTGACGTAATTTTACTTGAATGCTGATCTATCGTCAATGCAAGACTAGCTGATCCTAACTTGTACAGGAACTAACAAGAGCTGTCCCGGAATGTCAGCCAGATATACCCCCCCCCCCATTGAACCCTGAATCAATATGGTAAGTGCAAATTTAGGTGGGTGTGGATTACAAAAGGATTACAATGAAAAAAGTGTTTCTCTCTCACAACTTTAGTTCATGATATGTGCCAGGTACCCTTTGAATTATTTCTTTGAAATATTGTCCAAATAAAAAAAAAATCATTGCAGAAGGAATCAATAAAAAGTCAGAGTCAAATTATCTTCCCTTTTTGGTTGCAGACAATAATTATATTGCTATCCTTCATGCACATCTCCATATAGTGTCCTTCCTTTGTGCAAAGTCTATAAAAATCCTTCAAGTGGTTTGAGAGGAGTTGCTCTTACGGGGAAATCTGTGCAGACAGAATCAATGAAAAGTCAAAGTCCAATTATCTCCCCTTCCTGGTTTCGGACAAATATTATATTCCTTCATGCACATCTTCATATAGTGTCCTTCCTTTGTGTAAAGTTTCATCAAAATTCTCCCAGTGCTTTAAGAGGAGTTGTGCTTACAGGGTAATTGGTGCAGACGGAATCAATGAAAAGTCAAAGTCCAATTATCTCCCCTTCCTGGTTTTGGACAATAATTATATTCCTTCATGCACATCTTCATATAGTGTCCTTCCTTTGTGTACAGTTTCATCAACATCCTCCCAGTGGTTTGAGAGGAGTTGCACTTACGTGGCAATCCATGCAGACAGAATCAATGAAAAGTCAAAGTCAAATTATCTCCCCTGCCTGGTTTCGGACAATAATTATATTCCTCCATGCACATCTCCATATAGTGTAATTCTTTTGTGTGAAGTTTTATCAAAATCCTTCCAGTGGTTTGAGAGGAGTTGCGCTTACGAGGTAATAGGTGCAGATTGAATCAATGAATCAAATCAAATTATCTCCCCTCTTGAATTCGAACAATAATTATATTCCTTCATGCACATCTCCATATAGTGTCCTTCCTTTGTGCAAAGTTTCATCAAAATCCTTCCAGTGGTTTAAGAGAAGTTGCACTTACAAGAAGTGAGGACAGACGGACAGACAGACAGGGTGATTCCTATATACCCCTAAACTTCGTTTGTGGGGTATAAAAATATGAACTTGCACAAAAAACTCTTGATATGGAAAATGTAGGTCAAAGTGACCTAAATCTGCATGGATGCTGACTTACCATTAAAGGTGCATGCTCATACGAGGTTAAATGATCCTATTATGAACTCAGATGTAAGCTTGTATGTATGTCCATCAATCTGAAAATGATGTACTTTTCCCTGGATTCTGACCTAACACCTAGGATGCATGAACATGCAAGACTTTGTACAGTTATTGTCAGAAATATGAATTGGAATGTAAACTTGAATGTAAGCCAATCATGCAGAAAATATTGGTCAAAGTGAACTTATTTTGCTGACCTATCATCAAAGATGCATGCACATCATGTGCAGTTACTCAAGAGATAAGAACTAAAACATAAAACTGAATGAATCTCTCAGCTAGAACTTGAGTTGTGCATCAAAATTGAAATGTACCTATAACTCTTGTTGTTGATGGATGGAGCAATACAATTACTAAGAATACAATGGCAAATTGTTTGCAGTCATATAACTAGATGTGTCAGAATGATAAATATGCCCTGCATGGCAATGGTCAAGGAAGATCATGAATTACAACAAACCTGAATCTTTAGCTGTATGTCATCCAGGTACAAAAATACAAAAGTTATTAAGTTAATATCGCAAGAGTTTTCAAGAAAAAAAAATTATATTAGTTCATCCTATTGGTACAAAACTAGAACCTGATTTGTAATTAATCGAGGTAGACTATCATACCAAATATTAAGTCAATATGTCAAACCAATCTTGAAGAAGGTCTCAAAAAGGAAAACAGTTGTTGCATGAAATTTTCATGTACAAAGGGCGATAACTTGACAATGATAAATGAATCTATAACACAATCTGTAAATCATCAAGGTTAACTCACCAATCAAATACTGTGGAAGTACTTTTATTCGTGGACATCAATTTTCGTGGTTTTCATAAATACCGCTATTTCGTGGGTACTTAAATTCGTGGTTTCAAATTCTATGCATTAAACTCAAGGGGAAAATGCATTTCGTTGGGAACTTAATTTCGTGGTTTAAGCCAACCACGAAATCAACGAAAATTGGAACCCCACGAACAATAGTACTTTCACAGTATCAAGAAAATATTGAAAGTTGTTTTGAAAAAATCTTGCTAAACCAAATTTTTTTTTAATTCTTAAAGTCTAAAGAGGCAATTACTCCTACAAAAATGGACAAAACACAAATTCAATCTGTTACTCATCAAGGTAAACACACATACGATATACCAAGTCAATATCTCAAGCTGTCTTTCAAAATTCAGGAAAACTGTTTGTTGAAGATTGACAGAATGGCAAAATGGATAAATAAAGGGCTACGCCGAGCGCAGCATGATACGACCGCAGCATGTCGACCACTGAAATTTAAACAAAAGTAGTTTAAAGTGAATGTGGACACAGTAAAGAGCTTGACACAATAATTAGATGGACACAAAAAGAAGCTTGACACAGTTATTAGCTGGAAACAAAATAGGGAAAAAATCAACCCTTTTGATCACTTACTGATAAAAAACCGTAAGAGCTATATGCAAAATATGTACTATCAACTAAAACTTTACATCCATAGAAATTCAAAGAAAAAAATTCCATCGAAATCTGATGAAAAATAAAGATTTGACATATTTAGAAAAATTGTAATTTTGGCCCCTTTGATCCCTTGTAGCTCGGAAACGGTAAGAGCCACGCCAAATCCGTTGACATACTACTGAATGTTTAGATCAAGAGGAATCCAAAGAAAAAAATCCCATCGAAATCCGATGAAAAATAAAGATTTGACATATTTAGAAAAATTGCAATTTTGGCCCCTTTGACCCCTTGTAGCTCAGAAACGGTAAGAGCTATGCCATATCCATTGACATACTACTGAAAGCTTAGATCAAGGGGAAACCAAAGAAAAAAATCCCATCAAAATCCGATGAAAAATAAAAATTCTACATAATCTGCAAATTCGCAATTTTGGCACTGTTCTGCCCCTCATAGCTGGGAAAGGAAACAAGTTATCAAAAATCTAATAGCTGAGCACCATATTAATTTTTCACAAGGAATCCATTGAAAAAACTGCATCAAAATCGGACTTAAAATAAAATTTTTTTTTTTTTTTTTAGATTTGCCACTGTTGGGCCCATTAATCTCATGAGCGGTACATGCTATGTGAAATCCATTGGCATACACCAGATTGTAAATTTCCTCAGAAGCACACTGAGACAAACCCCATCAAAATCCAATAAATAATAAAGATTCTACAGTCAAAAATGTGAAAACACCCAATTTCACCCTTTTTTGGCCCCCTTTCCTAAAACGGGTGGGGCCACCAACTCAAAATTAAAACCTCTCATGACAAAATGACAGTTTAAGGTAAAACTATATTTGGAGTTTCTTACAAAATGCTTGTTCTCACTTCAACATGTTCAGCTATTTGCTTCAAAGTTGTGTTAAAGTAATGAACTTTTGGTATGGACTAGACTTTTTGAAAATAGAAGATATCCTTGTGGTATATTTGGTATCAAATTTTATATCTTAGGTCCTATCAAGTTAATTTGTAGATTCTTATCCACCTGTAACAAAAAATCTGGGGTAGGTATGAGGTTTTTATTTTATTTTTTTACTGATTTTCACTAAAATTGATAGGAATTTAAAGAAAATTTCTGAATAAGAGAAAATTTTGAAAAATTGAGCTTAAATAAAATGGGGCGGATGGGGATTAGAATCTATTAATTAATTTGATGTGGCCTTATATTACTACATTCTATTTGCCATACCTTTCTACAAGACTCTGTCCAATTCTATATCCTATTGATTCCAATTTTGAAATGCAGTTATCCTGAAAATACAGAAAGATAGTTTACAACAAACATGTCCATTTTGATGAATAATTCATAAAGGTTCCGCAGAACCTAGTGTCTTGCCTGCTCATTCCACTGTCATAATATAGTTGAGCCTTTATTAAGATGTGGGTTGCTAAGTTGAATTCCAAGTAATAACTGGTCTTTGAGAGTATCAGGAAATTTAACCAAATTGTTTTATAAATCTACCAATTGAAAATATTTGCTTTGACCAAAATTAATCTAAAAAGTATGGTTGCTAACAATTCCCAAAAATTACTTGTCTTTGAGAGTTTCAGGAAATTTACAAAATTGGAACCACATTTTTGTATTCTTAGTTTTCAGAATTATGTCTCATATGAAAAGATGGCTAAAATATTTGATTGTACACATGTATGAAAAAATTTCAATAAAGGGCTACGCAGAACGCAGCATGTTACGACCACAGCATGTCAACCACTGAAATTTGAACAAGTGTAATATAATGCGAATGTGGACAAAGTAAAAAGGTTGACACAGTAATTAGATGGACACCATAAAAAGCTTGAAACAATAATTAGCTGGACACAAAACAATGAAAATAGCTTACAATGAGAATACTGTGGAAGTACTTTTATTCTTGGACATCAATTTTCATGGTTTTCATAAATATCATTATTTTGTGGATACTTAAATTCATGGTTTCAAATTCTATGCATTAACACTTAAGCGAAAAATGCATTTCGTTGGGAACTTAAATTTGTGGTTTTAGCCAACCACAAAATTCCACGAAAATTGGAACCCCACGACCAATAGTACTTTCACAGTAATCCAAAGAAAAAATCCCATCAAATCTAATGAAAAATAAAGATTTCACATATTTCTTATAATTGCAATTTTGGCCCCTTTGACCCCTTATAGCTCAGAAATGGTAAGAGCTACGCCAAATCCGTTGACAAACAAACTAAGACCAACTTATGACAAAATACAGAAAAATTCGATTTTTTTTCTATATAACCTTGGGATTCAATAGTGAAGTTGCACTAAATATTGTGTCAAAATTTCATTAATATTGAACATGATTTGAGAAAGTTATTGAAGTTCAAAAAAGTTTCATTAACCAAATGTTTACAATGACGCAGACATAATCTATGGTCTTTATGTCCTGTCTTGTGACATTCTTCGCAGGCAAGACAAACCAGAGGCTCCCAGGAGAGCCGTAAGTTATACAGTTGATCTTCAGTTTCTCAAACTTTCGTAGCTAAATCACCTCCAATATCTTGAACTGTTTTTAAAGTCTGATCATGTTTTACTATATTTCTTTGTTGGGCTTTTTTGACAAAAATGTTCTTGCTAAGGACCACTTTCGACACCAGTTTTGAAGTCAAGATGTCAATTTGAAAATGGCAGTCAACAAACAATTTTCAACATTGGTTTTGAAGTCGCAACATCAATATCTACTTGGAAATCAAATTTCATTGAAATCGGACAATGTTGAATTTTCCTGCCTTTTTTGGTGGCCACTTTAAAAATGGCAGTCAACAAACAATTTTTAACATCAGTTTTGAAGTTACAACATCAAGACCAATTTGGAAACCAAATGTCATTGAAATCGGACAATGTTGAATTTTCTCATCTATTTTGGCGGCCATTTTGAAAATGGCGGTCAACAAACAATTTTCAACACCATTTTTGAAGTCGCAACATCAATATCTATTTGGAAACCAAATTTCATTGAAATCGGACAATGTTGAATTTTCCCGNCGATATTTAGTCATTAGTAAAAACTGAATTTTTTCTCTCTTTTTTTTTTACAAAAAATACGATACGCATAAATTTGAAGTCTTATTAATGCAACCCAAAGGGGATGTGAAAATTATAGGTTTTTTCGACAGTTATGCAAGATGTTCCCTTTTTACTTCGGAATCCTAATATGGTCAAGATACAGCATTTACATGTGACGTACTTCTTTAATCAATTTTCAATGATAACATACCAACACATTTTTATGGAATCGTTAGATAAAAAATTATCATCTATTTATGTCCACGCTTACCTATATTAGCTAAAACAGAACATACATCATTTCTTTACCACTTACATAGCAGTTTAATTGAAAACCATTTATATTCCCCGTATTATCGATGATATTTGTCCATGTGCTATAATCAACCAGTTGGACCGACACTAGACACTGAGCAGCTTTCAATGGTAAAGAATAACTAGCGTACTAACTAAGTCACTACCAAGAGATATGCGTTTGTCATACCCATTTGCTTGACGCAAAAATATATGAGGCTTTCAACAATGAGCAAACACTAATACCTAATAGTACATTGGGGACGTACCCTAGCACTAGTTGCATCCACTTGAGCAGAATTCACTTGATGGACATCGAACAAAGCTACGTCCATGTTTGTCTACATCAATGGATGCCGGATCAGACGTAAGATATTGGACAAAGTACTCTAATAAACACTGTCATCCATTGCCCGAAAGAGGGACCAAAAGACAATTCGAAGAACACACGACCACGACCACAGGATAGTCATTGAGTTGGTGGTTGTAAGATAACTTGGCAAATAAAATGGGGATATGTGGGCATTATAACTATAGATGGTAAAATAGTTTGATTTTTTAAAGAAAATATGAAAGCCAAAATGAAAAATTTTGAAAATTTTAACTGAAGAAAACTAGAGAGCATACATCTTAATCAATGGGGATCTTTATAAGAACTCCACACTTCAAGAAAAAATAATGGATATTGTCAACGAGTAAATGTACAGGAGACAAAATTCATACAGAAACATGTTAAAATTAACCAAATGCAACAACGCTTTTTCTGTTCTTCATCTTCTATACTTTCAACATTTTCTATATAGTCTTTTGTTGCCCAGTAAATATTTTTACGATTATTTTTTTTTTCGAAATTAACGCGTAAATCCGACTAAACAGTACTTCAGTACTTTGATTTTTGCAGGGGACCACCTAAAGACTATTGTGCCTAACTTTGGTTCAATTGAGCTCAGCAGTTTCAAAGGAGAAGTTCTTTGAATACTTTTTCCTGTAGGGTCCCATGTTAAAATTTTGTTCCCTACAGGTGGTCATCTTGGATTTAGCACTGACCTGAAAAACAACATTTTTGCAGGGGACCACCTAAATACTATTATGGATAAGTTTGGTACAATTTGGCTTTGCAGATTCAGAGGAGAAGATCTTTGAATGTGTTTTCCTATTGGGTCCAATGTTAAAACTATGTTTCCTGCTGGCAGCAATCTTGGTTGAGGTGTGAACCGGAAAAACAATTTTTTGTATGGGACCACCCAATGACCTTTCATGCATAGTTTGGTTCCAATTGGTATAGACCACAGATGGACAGACAAAGGCTGTATGAGGGACGAAATGTGCTGCCAAAAGCTCACCCTGGCTATAGGAATGGCCAGGTGAGCTAAAAAAAGTGGCTATAATGACTATCGATAATAATTTAATTAAACAAGAGTTGTCAGAAGACAACATAGCTCGAGTGACCTCAATGCACAGTTTTGAATAAATATATTATTGTAATTGTAATGTTTTAAAAATTTTAAATATGATATAAGGAAGTCACATGCCAAATAGGAACTCCCTTCCACTAAAAGAATAAGTTCTATAAGCAGAGTTCAAGTTTTTTTTTAAAATTGCCATCAGGGCAATGTCAAGGTCAAGATGTCTACAACTATGATACTGCCAGAAAGCTTTCTTCATATTGAAATCACATACCAAATATAAACACCCTATCACTAAACAGCTATATTTTAGAAGCAAGGTTAAAGTTTTTAAAAAATTGCACTCAGGGCAAAGTCAAAGTCAAAATGTCTAGTAATATTGTGCCGCCATGCTATCATCATAACAAAGTCACAATCCAAATATGAACAGCCAACCACTAAAGTCTACCTCCTAGAAGCAAAGTTAAAGTATTTTTTAAAATTGCCCTCAGGGCATGGTCAAGGTCAAAATGTCTTAAAATATCATCATAAGGAAGTTACATATCAAATATGAACACCCTATCACTAAAAGCCTACCTTCTAGAGGCAAGGTTAAAGTTTTTTAAAAATTGCCCTCAGGACAAGGTCAAGGTCAAAATGTCTACAAATATGGTACCGCTAGAAAGCTCACATCATAAGGATGTTACACACCAAATATGAACACCCTACCACTAAAAGCCTACCTTCTAGAGGCAAGGTTTAAGTTTTTAAAAATGGCCCTCAGGTCAAGGTAAAGGTCAAAATGTCTTCAAATATGGTACTGCTAGAAAGCTCTCATTATAAGGAAGTTACATATCAAATATGAACATACTACCACTAAAAGCCTACCTACTAGAGGCAAGGTTAAAGTTTTTTAAAAATTGCCCTAGGGGCAAGGTCAAGGTCAAAATGTCTACAAGTATGGTACCGCAAGAAAGGTCTCATCATAAGGAAGTCACATACCAAATATCAACATCCTACCTTATACTTAAGGTCTTCATTCCACAAGCAAGTTTAAGTTTTTGTTGACAATGCAGAGGCCGAGGGTATGACAAAAGCTCTCCTGACATTCGTTCCGGCGAGCTAAAAAATGTTATGAAAAATTATGGCATGGATCTGTACCAACTGTTTTTGCATCAAACAGGAAGTGCAGGGATGACTGTTTTTTAAGACAGTCATTTCGCTAGTTTTTTTTATGCATTTGAAATAATAAGTGAACTGAAGATTCAGAAGGAAACGTATATCAATATTATAAAATTAAAAGTAAATTAACCTGTATATGTTAAATTTGTTTCACTTTATAAATTAATGATTATCTTATCAATATTTAATCTGATTGCATTGATTTCTAACATAATGCTTTCCTTGTTTGAAAATTAATAATTAAATTTTAAAAGTATGGACAAGTAAAGCTTTACCCCTGAACTACACTTCGATTTCCTTATGATATTGATAGTCTTAAAAAATTTGGTTCATAAATAAGACAAAGAAATTTTGGATAACTGATAAAATTTTGTGTATTTTTAAATCATTTAAAATTTGTAAAACAAGGAGTGTACAATACAGAGCTTTAGCATAATTATTATCCCTGCACTTTCAAAGAAAGTTTGGGGATATTGTGATACCCTCCGTCTGTCTGTCTGTCCGTCCGCCCCTCCGTCACACTATTCTTGTGACTCAAACTCCTAAATTTTTGGATTTAAGGATTTAATTTTGTTGTAGAAGTTTTGCATATACATGTAGTCTGCAGATGGGCAATAAGCTTTCGGATTTTTTATATTGCTATTGGTGAAAACAAGAGGCCCAAGATGTCAATTTTTACACATGTAGCATGTGACACAAACTCCTCCTACATTTATGGATTTAATTTTGTTGTAGAATTGTTGCATATAGTCTGTAGATGCGCAAAAAGCTTTCAGATTTTTTATCTTTATCTTGGTGCAAACAAGAGGCCCCAAGATGTTGATTTTGACAAAGGCCCAAAGTTGTGGATTTTGACAAATGTGGCAGGTGACACAAACTTTTTTACTAAAATGTTATAATGTGTACACACGACTATTTTTGCCCTTTCAACCAAAGTTACACTGTAAGGTTTGCCTACATCTATTTCAATGCGCCCCGTGTTGTTTTTCGATGTTGTTTTTGTCCTTATTTTTGTCTTTCGTCGGGCTACTTAATGACAAATATTTGTAGGCATACATTGCCCGATTTTACTATTTTTCTCATTGACCGCTCCCGACATGTGTTGCTTCAATGACATCTTTTAGCTGCAATCCATGTTGCTCAACATTTTTATTCTCTTCTTGTAACCCTGGTGCTTTCAGCTGGATAACCCTGAGCATCACCCAAGTTGGCACTCCATGGCGGGTGGGGAGCAAGGGAGTGACCTTGATATAATTTTTGTCAAGAATACTGCTTAAGGGGGCAGACCTGGGGTAGGAGGAGATAACTCTATTTTTCACTTTTTTGATACTTACATAAACAAATAGAATAATTACAAAAGGTATTATCAAAATTTTAAAATTCTGAATTTTTTTTCACAATACAAATGAATATTAATTTTGTCGTGAAAACAAATACCCAACATCTAATTAATTATAATGAGTGCATTTTACTCTACATTTTTGCAATGCTGTCCAAAGATAATGAAAATATGTAAAAGTCAGATTTCTTCCAAGGGAGGTAATTTTTATCACAGATTCAGCAATTTTATTGATTTTTACCCAATTTATTCTAAATTTAGAAAAAAATGGGACGGTAGAATTTCTAAAATTTTAACATATCTTACATATCCTACTTTTCTTTCTATTCTCAGTTTTTGGTGAAAATTAAACGACAGAATTTTTTAGAAGAAGTGTTTTTATAGTAATCAAAATAGAGTAAAAATTTCAGGCTATGCTATTCAGAGCACCCTTGTATTTCAGTTCAAACTAGTTAAATTTACTATCATTATTCATGCTTACTTTCATAAGTGTCTTAACTACAGAATTTTGCATTTGAAATGATTTTAAATCAAATACAAATTTAATTAGAGCCAATTTTACACACCACAATCAAGTCCTGAACGAACCAAATAATATGAGGAAACACGGTATCTTTGATGACCACTTGACTAAAACGGGACGGTAAAAATTGTTGAAAATTGCTGAAAATCAACATGAACATGTGTAGTTTTAATCCTGAAAATATTAAGAAAATTAAACGAGTGGAAAATTTTAGGCTTCCCCAGGTCTACCCCCTTAAGTGCACGCTAGGGGCCTTCTTGGTCTCGCTTGAGGGGGTGAATATTGTTCACCTCTAGTTGAAGACCTTCAGGTGACATCAAGATGTAGACAGGAATAAAAGCCCTGTCCTTGATAAACTGTAGTTTTCTATGTATCGTGTGCGTTTTTGTCACATGTACATTCACTCCATATCCTTTCATTTTTCCTATCTTCTTACATTTTTGGATTTATGGAAAAAATCTTTATGCAGAATTGTTGCATATAGTCTATAGATTTGAAATAAACTTTTAGAATTATGATTCTGGTTCCAACTTTGGTAAATTTCCTGAAAATGTCAAAGACTCACATTTTTTTTAATTTGAGCATATGATTATGTATTTTAGCAATTGTTTGATAGGAACTTAGATTTTGAATAATTAGAATTCTTAAATGTGATTCCAAGTTTGGTAAATTTCCTGAAAGTCTCAAAGACCACTTATTTTTTGGAATTCTACCTAGCAACCATACTAAAACAATTTGTTTAATTTAAAAAAAACATTTTACTAAATGGGTTTCAAAAATATTTGATTCCGATTTTGGTAAATTTTCTGAAAGTCTCAAAGACCACTTATTTTTTTAATTCTACCTAGCAACCATGCTTAAATAGCTTCTTTGATTTAGGACAAATACTTTCATCAATTGGATTTCAAAAATATTTGATTCCAATTTTGGTAAATTTCCTGAAAGTCTCAAAGACCACTATATTTTTTTTGGAATTCTACCTAGCAACCATACTAAAATAATTTGCTTAGTTTAAGACAAACATTTTAATAAATGGGTTTCAAAAATATCTGATTCCGATTTAGGAAAATTTCCTGAAAGTCTCAAAGACCACTTATTTTTCTGAATTCTACCTAGCAACCATGCTTAAATAGCTTCTTTAATTTAGGACAAACACTTTCATCAATTGGATTTCAAAAAAATTGATTCCAACTTTGGTATATTTCCTGAAAGTCTCAAAGACCACTTACTTTTTGGAATTCTACCAAGCAACCATACTTAAATAGTTTGTTTAGTTTAGGATGAACAGGTTAATCAATTGGATATCAAAAATATTTGATTCCAATCTTGGTAAATTTCCTGAAAGTCTCAGAGACCACTTATTTTTTGGAATTCTGCCTAACAACCATATATCCTTAAATTTTTTTGGTAAAAATAACGACTATCAATAATATTGAAAAAATGATGCACAGGGTGTAAAACAACTGTTTTCTGTGTCAAACAGGGAGTGCGGGGATAGCTGTCATTCCGACAACCTCTAGTTTTATCTTGATTTTTTTTTTCTTCTTCAATTATTTTTATAGTCAGTTTCCAACTTTGTAGAACCAGACATGAATCAAGTAGAACAAATCTCCTAGATTTAGTTTGTAAGAATTTTATTCAAAACAAAACTGAAAAAGTTAATAAAAAAAAGAGTTTAAAAACATTATAAATTATTATTTTCGTTATAACTTCCAGTCATTTTCATATACCAGAAGGGTTTGAGATGTGTAAACCTTCAGCTTCAATAACCATGATAACTCCGAAGTTGCACGGTAGAATTTCTCTTTGCTCGGAAAATATTTGAAAGGTAAATTATAAAATTTCAGGTGTGACCATCAAAGCAATAAATGTACAGGTTGGTTTAAAAAATCGAGGACAGGTAAATTTCCTTGATTTTGCTAGGAAACTTGTGATGCCATACTCGAAAAATCAAGTAAACAAAGATGGACGACCCTTCCTTGGAAAACCAGTGTAGACCAGATCTAGTGTTAAAGTACAAAGAGAGGAAGGAGATTGAAAACTTCCCAGTGCCCACTTTTCACCAGGTTTGTCAAATGGATGATCGTACAAGGAGACCAGATTAATTGTATGTATCATATTGAAGAAAATCAATATTATTTTTGCCATTTTTGTAATTTGTAGAGTAAGTGTGCCATTTATAGGACATCAGGGTTTGTTCGGAAAGTTGAAATTTTCAGCTTATGACGTTTGTCAGTGGTATGTCCAAAGCCCATGCATATTTTATCATGGTATTTCCCCTTCATGTTGTCTGATGACAAATTCACAAAATCCGGAGTAGCCAATGTAACAGCAAATACCATTGGTCAAATGAACTGTGTCAAGCGATTAGCACAACACCTGCATGTTTTGAGAAAAATGTCTGCATGCGATCTTTTGTGAATGATAAAACTATCCTCTGACATCGATTCAAGCATATGTCATTTTCTTCATAATTGATCTTTACTGAATGAAATATCATTCGAAGTTTCTTATTTAGTCTTTTTTTTTTAAAATAAAGAAGATTTTTGCAGATAATTGTAATCACAAGGGTGTCCGACAATCCCTTTACTTTACTTTAAAAAAAAACGTCATTTGGCTATTATCAGACAAGAGATTTATCATCATATCTGGAAAGTTTTCTTAGGTTTTACATTAGATTTATCAGGTATGAATAGAAATAAAACATTTAATTTCATCAGACAACACATTTGTGGAAGCTTAAATAACAAACCGAATCCTTCAATAGTTACATGTATCATTATTTGGTACGTGATGTGTTTTGAAACTGATATTAACTGTCCGATGATTACCATACGAAAAATGTAAGTCCAATATAACCCTATCTTGCATCCGGAATTGTTCATCGGATTCAACCCTTTGCAAACAAGAAACCTTAAAACAGGTCTGTATTGAATAAAAGATGAAGAATCCAGATGCATCCTTAATTAACTGATGCAGACGATACCCATCTGTTGACTTGGCCTTAATTGTTTTCAACGGCTACAACACATCTTTTGGGATGCCAGGTTGGAATAGTCAGATGGTGTCCCATAAATGGTACACTTACTCTAAGGTTCATCATAACAACTCGTTCTCCAAGTACCCATTTACGTGGGTAAATTTCACATGAGTGTAGACAAAACTATAAAACATTATAAACTTATAAGGCTGGCACTGCACAGATATGTAATTTTTCTATTCAATTTTAATAAAATTATTTCATTACAATGTTGTCTTTGTGCTATGCATTTTTTCTCCGTGTTTGAAAAGGTCCAAAAATAAACCAAGACAGGTAAACAGTTCGAGATGACCCCTACGTTATACAGGTAAATTATGCATTTAAATCAACAAGGACAAAGGTAATAATAACAACACTCACAGGACTATTTCAAACAGATCTTGCAAGATAGTTTTATTTTGGATGCTGCGAGAAATGGAAAAAAATGCACTGCTTTAATCAGGTAAGTTTTTACCTTATTCATTTGAAAATGCAATTTAATTATTGCATAGCTATGTAGTGCCAGCCTTAACACTACGATAATTTGTCTGATCATTGCTCTGCTCATGTATAAAACCCGGGGTATAAAACCATATCAACACTGAAGCCATATTGTTGAGTTTGTTATGATGAACCTTAAGGGGGTAGACCTGGGGTAGGAGAAGATAACTCTGTTTTTCACCTTTTTATTACTTACACAAACAAATAGAATCATTACAATAGGTATTATCAAAATTTTAAAATTGTAAAAAAAAATTATACAGCAAATAAATATTANACTACGATAATTTGTCTGATCATTGCTCTGCTCATGTATAAAACCCGGGGTATAAAACCATATCAACACTGAAGCCATATTGTTGAGTTTGTTATGATGAACCTTAAAGCAAAGTTCCTTTTGACATGTAGCCTTTTTGTAGGCTATCCAACCAGGCATCTTCTATGTTTATTTAGTAAACCAAAATGGTGCAACATGGAACTCTTCCGTATTGCTTATAAAATATACTTGATCAGGTTTTTCACTTGTTCTGTAGATATAATTCACTATTTCCATGTGAAGGTATTCTAATATCACTTCATCTCCCATCTTCTTGCAAATGGTAAAGTGTTCATTCTAGTTACTCTTGAACCTAAAACCGAGAACTTATATTTGCCAAATTCACTGGAATCAAACAGAGACATAAAGGCCCATTTAAGTACAAATCCTCATTTCTTTCAATTGTAGCATATATGTTGCGGTTTGTATTATTTTTACTGTCAAGTTGGATAAGTTGTCTCAAGTTCGGAATTTTTCTTCTGTCTGGTCGGATAAGACTTTTTTTACTATTTTGTGTATATACTGGTTTCTTCCCGGTGCCCCTTTTTCACCAGGCTCGTCAAAAGTGATTGCTCAAGGAGACCATATTAATTTTGCGATGGCGTCAATCGAAAGTGGCGTGCTAGCTCTGCAAAATGAACTTGAAAAGGCAAAGGAAAGCCTCAAGGATGTCGACGAAAATATCAAAAAGCTAACTGGGCGTGATCCCACGGGTCAAAGGTCTTTTTAAGCACAAAGTTATCTTAGATATGCATGTAAATTGTAATCAATGGCTACAAGCTCAACGCCAACGGGAATGAATTTTCATATCCAACTATGCGAGACTATAAGAATCTTACAAGGGTGGGTGTGCGAGACAACGATATCTCAGACACCCAAGGGCAAGATTAAGGATGTCTCTGACGAGGCTGTGCCGAGTCAGAGACTGCCTAATCTTGCCCGCGGGTGTCTTAGATTTCTTTGTCTTGCACACCAACCCGTGTTTGATTCTTTTTCTCACCCTACCAACATGAATGACTTGTTGACATTGGACATAACGTCATTCGTGACCAGGCGTAATAAAACGATACTGTTACATTCAAATAATTCAAATCATAACACATTACACAATCATTTTCTAGTCTTGTCCTCCCAGTTTTGTTTATTGTATTTGTACGCTGTAATTTCTCATATAATATATGTCAGAAAATCTGAAGTTCACCTTCATGTCGTTTGTTTACATTCAGGAGTTACGTCCCTTTCCTTGCAACGTCATAACATTTGAGCGTGGGATTTTTAAAAGGCAATTCTAGCTTTTAGCTTTCCGTAAAATCACACTACAGACTGAAACATTATCAGCACACAAAACACATCAGTGTAGCAATATTTATGACTTTAATTATATTCGAATAACCGACAAACTTAAATTCAAATAGAACGATAATCACCATAATTTGGCGGGAAAATGTGCGTGTAGCTTGTCTCACCCACGGGTGAGACAGAAAAATCTCACCCAGGTTTTGGTTACATAGAAAGCACTACAGGTAGGGTGAGAAATAATCTGTATCTGTATTTGTACGTTGTAGTATCCTCGCTGGGCTTTGATACAACGGAATGAGAGAGAGCGCAGGTTAAATCGCGCGAGCAGCTTTATATAGCTGCTTTGAAATCCTCGATAGTATTGGATCTCACCATGTGGTCTTCTAAGTTGTTCCAGTCAATTGCTGTTTGTACTAAGAATGAATGTTTGTATTGCTCTGACTTTGTTTTGGGGACTTTCACACTTTTGCTGTTTATCCTAGATTGTCTTGTCACTATGTTTGTTGTTATACAATTGTCGTTTGTTGTTATACAATTGTCAAAATTCTTCGCTTTTATTTGTCTTTTTCCATCGTTTTTCACTATAAAGTCAGAGGGCGGCATTGCTGGTATCTGTCCCTCTGCCACCTTGTAGAAAAATATGAGGCGTTGGTATTTCCTCCTTTCTTTGAGTGTTTTTAGTTCTAGGTTATTCAACATTCTAGATATGCATCCTTCTTCTCTTGTTTTATAGTCTCTTGTTATAAAGCGTGCTCCTCTTCTCTGAATTCTTTCTAATTTTTCGATGTCATTTTTCTGGTAGGGGTCCCATATTGTTGCTCCGTATTCCACTATTGATCTTACAAGTGTAATATAGGCGTTTTTTCTGCATTCTTGCGGGCAGTGTTGCAAATTCCGTCTAAGGAATCCGATGGTTGAATTTGCTTTTTTTGTGATGTTTGTGATATGATTACCACACTTTAGATCTTCTGATATTTGTAGTCCTAAGTATGGATTTGAGTCTACCTGTTCTAATACGTGGCCTCCGAGTTGGAAGAATTTATGGGTCTTTTTCTTGATTGACATGATGTAACATTTTGTGGCATTAAATTTCATGCCCCAGTCTTTTGCCCATTTTTCCAGATTTTCTAGGTCTTTCTGTAGTTTGTTGTGATCGTGTTGGTTATTGATTTCACGGTACAACAAGCAATCATCTGCAAAGAGTCTTACTGTTGAAGTGACTGAGTCTGGTAGATCGTTGATGTGACAGAGAAATAGTATGGGCCCAAGAACGATAGGAAAGATAACTCTAGTATGTTTAATTACATTCCTGCAGTGATTTTTCTAGCGCTCGTCACTTTCGTGTTTTACGAAACAGCTTTCAAAATGACGAAAGTTTTCTGAACCACTTTCGTCACTTAAAATTTGTCATTGTAAACTTTTTTTCCTTAAAATATTAAGATATTATATTCAGTGTCATATTTTTGACAAGTTTACAACCCCAAGCCAATTAATTAATTACAAAGGTGATGTTGTTACAGATAAATTGCTAATCCGATAATTATACAGGTAATTAACCATACAGTACATGTAGTTGTCAAATCTCCAATCAGGTACAATCATTAAATATAATTTAATTACCAGGAAGCCATGAAATGATAATATTTCAAGTTATCATTTAAAGTTAAAGTTTTAATTTCAATAGAATAGGTATTTTGCCGGTCCTACTTTCGTTTCTATCCACAACATTCCGATTGCGCATGTGCATATATAAACGGCTAACAAGATACAAATAAATTACTCCCAATATATAAAGACCAATGTTTTTTAAGTTTGTCTCAGTCCCAATTTGAATTAAATTAATTTCCAGCAAAATCTGTTGCTTTATGCAGCCTTTCCAATTTTATTTTGATTGAAATACCACTACATAGTCGTTTCCGACTTTGTTCAAAATTACAACTTCTTTGTGATTTCCTCTCAACTTGCATTTTGCCATTGAAGAGAATTCAAACTAAATTTTGACGTAAAATATAACCCCTGATGATAAACATAAAATTTTATTCCAAAGAATTGCTTGCATAAGCTCAACACCAAAGCAGAAGACTTTAAATCATACGTTGCTATGATACACAGCATACGACAAGGAAAAGGGGGAGGGGATACTTGTACTTGTTTTCACCTGTAAAAAAATTACTATAATTGGATTTATATTCCCAATTAATTTCATTATCAAAAGTTGATGTTCAAATAAAAACTAATTATTAGAAGGAGCTCAAAGATCTCAAAAGTTACATGATCTGAAATGTTCCTATGATATACATATATATCTTTTGTACTATAAAAGTCTTTATCTTTAAAACATAGAGCTTTTAAGAATGACTGTCACGCTCCGCAAAAGTGACTAAAGCTTTCAAAATCCTAGAATAAACCCTGCATTCCTGTAATCGTGGATCATATATTTTTAAGATAAACTCAATATATTTGGAATTTGTGTAGTTAGGTTTCAATGTTTTTTCTGCCACTTTATAATAAAAAAACAATCTTTTACAAGTATATCCTTTCATTGTATAATTTACCCTTAAACCTGATTTTCTATTAATTCTTCCTTTTAGATACTAATTAAATTAATTGATAATTATAAACTAAAAATGACAAAGTTCAAAATATGTATTTGTGAAATCATATGATTAACACTTGATCCTGCAACAATTTTTGTTATCTACCTCAATTAACCTAATAACTACTGTACACAGTTGTATATTGAAGTACATGGTTGTATATTGACAATAATTCGACACCTGTCAGACAACATTTACACTGCATTGGAATAAACAATTAATTCAGTTGTAACAGTTGACAAATTAACAAGGTATCCAAGGCCTTACAGGTAACAAATGAAACTATACGAGACGTAGAAAAGATCGCATATTTCTCTGAAATAATGTATGCGGACATTTGCTTTTAACAGGGACAATATATTTTGTCATGCTTTTAACCAGAGACATCTTTTGTAATAACCTTTTCTGTGTTTTAAAATCATGTAAAATTTTAGAAACAAAAACAAATCTTCAAATCGAACGAAAAGATGATCAAAATCACAATAATTTTCTGATGGAAACTACTACATCGAGTGAGCGGTTGCCATCTTGAATGAGAACAATTTACATGATTTACACCGAAATTTGACAATTTTAAACTCAAAATGGAACTAGTTTCCTCAATACCTATACTGACAGAAATGCGATATTTTTAAAGAACAATTATAGCAGAAATTGGAATTAGTCCAACTACTTTTAGAAAAAAATTACAAATTAAATATTTCGAATAGAACGGGGTGGGGGTCTTGGGTTTTTCACGATTTTCTATAGGCCATAATGCATATAATCGAGAAACAGGTCTAACATTAAATTGAAATTGGAACTAATTTCCGAATAATTAAAACTGATTAAAATCATATCATCGAAATCAGAAATGATTGAAGTTTATGAAACTAGGTCCAACTAAATTTCATAATTAAAATTTAAACCATAAATCAATATTTATTGTAACATTCCCATTCACTCCAATACTAATTACAGTCAGTACGATGACAAGTGGATTGTTTAAAGTTGCTAAATGTTTCTTCTTTACTTCTACTCGGGGCATAAGTGTTTCACAAAACACATCTTGTTCTTCAAGAAAATAAGTAGTTTTGAACCTGGAGCTCTTATGGCCCTTATATACATGTATATATCAAATAATCTGTCGTTTACAAAGCTACTTATATCATCCTATGTTTACGTTTTACTCATCTGACTTTTTATTGTTATTTTTTATATTGCTTTATGATGAAAGAATTGACTCTTATTCAAAATAGTGAGATCGCTTCCAATTTGCATGAAGTGGAATATTGACTGGGTTTCCCCTGTTCGTGCATAAAAATGCCTACCAGTAGAAATCAGAACTATTTTCCTTCAATTTTAACAAAGTTTCAAGTGCCGTAAATGTGAAATATCCCTTCTATGCCTCCATTCAAAGTTCAAGCATACCGGTATACCTCTTCTCATTGAAGATCAAAGGAACACAGTTAATATATTTTCATAGTGTTTGGAGGTTTTTCGTTTTCAGGACAATAAATGATAAAGTAATCAGTGTGATTCCGCCAAGAACACATCGACTTGTGTTCAGCAGTGTCCCACCAGGAAAGTACTCAGTGTTGAGAGAGGGAGAATCAATTTTTTTTTAGCTAACTGTAACATACCAGTTTTTACAATGCATGGATAATTTTTTTGGGGGATATATCTGCTTTGTATAATACCATTATAGTACAATGTATTTTATCTTTTCAGACCTGTAGGGAACAGGAGATTGTCTCAATCTGTGGATTCAAGGGGTCGGGGACGCACTTTTTCAGCTGGAAACAGGTAATATTATAAGTGTTAATGCACATGTATTTATTGTATTAAAACTTCAAAACTTTATCTCTCTGGTAAAACTTTTCTTTGCTGTTTAGATTGAGTGCTTTCAGTTTGATTGTAAGTAGATTAGAGCCACTTTCAGTGGTATTTCAACTGTATGTGCAATTGCAGGGCCTAATCTATAGTGCATTTAGGGGCCAAATTTCGGCCCCATTCCCAATGGGCAAAAAACCTAATTTTTCCCAATATCAAGATATAAAATTCCCAATTTTGTTTATGTCCAACAACGTCGTTACAAAGTGGTAGTTTCGTGTTTTGTTTACATGTGAAATAGACTGGCAACTGTCAGTTTTCAGTAAACCAGTCACCTGATATCGCGGTAAAGAAAGCTCAAGAGGAATGCCGAACGTATGCTCTGGTTCCTACATTTCCGGTTTGTTTTACGCTTGGTTTCGTATTGAGTATTGGATACCAGATTGTTTATTCCTCTTTTATTCATCAAGACAAAATCGGCACCCAATGGATTCATAACTTTATCAAGGCACAGAAATTTCAGCAATAAAAGCCTTTTTAGTAACTTTTCCTAACAAAGTGAGTGAAACGAACTGATTGTTTCACTCACTACGTACGTTAAACTTCAGTCATCAATGAGTGACCGTGGGACTTCAGAGTTTGGATTTTTCAATTAACTGGCACCGTCAGTAAAACCCATCTATGTGATGAGACAGCTAGTTGACATTTCTAAAAATTATAAAAATTTCTAGAATTGAAAAGTTTGCACTTAAAGTAAGCTTGATAATGTGATTTCTTTATTCATACATGATTACTTTGAAAAAGCTTTGCAGTAAAAGAGAGAGTCAAAAAAAAAAGCACATTATACAAATCAAATATTGTACTGACTACTTTTTTTCCCAATTTTGAACAAATCGCGTGAATTTTCCCAATTTTAAAGGCACAGGACCCTGGGTACAGAAGGTGGGATTAACCCCTGAATTGGTAGGTTTATTGGCAGATTGGCAGACATAAATTTGAGAACCTAATGGTAGTTATGAACCTTATCACATACTGTTGCAAATTCTTGGAATATATTAAATGTTATCATGGTTATAAACTGCATTCTATTTTATGGTCAGTCATTTTTATGTACTTTTAGTCCCCTACCGGCTTCACCGAAGGGGACTTTAGGTTTGCACTTCGTCATTCAATCTGTCAGTCCGTCACACTCAGTTTCCGGTTTTTGGCCGGGTTGCACGGAGTGCATTTTTTTGTGAGGATCAGTTAAAAAAATCTAGCAAATTTTTTCCTGTACATGTTAGATTTTATTCCAACCACCTCCAGTCCTTTCCACCCATTTTGAAATTTTCTTCTTCAAAATACATGCATTTTCTCTTACCAGTTTCAATTTTTTAAAGTATTTTTTGGATAAAAAGTAGTCCTCTGTTTATATATATGAAACTGTATAATATATGGCAAAATCCGTATCATATGTGGTATCATCCCTCGGGCCAGAGGCCTTCGGGCTGATATTGGTAACTGGGGATGATATGGCATGTGATACAGATTTTTCCATGTATTATTCCATATAGAGCTCATTCAAATATCTTCTCAGAAACAACTTGCCCAATTAGAGCATAATGGTACTTTGATGGTACCTTCTAATTAAGGTATCAGTGAGGTCAACATCAAATGTGCCCGCCAGCAGTAACATAGGTTAACATTTGACCTTTTGAAAACACATTCAAAGATCTTTTCAGAAACTTCTAGTCCAGTTAGAACCAAAGTCCTTACATGGTACCCTACAAAAAGGGTATCCTTTAGATCAGTACCTCATTCAAGATGGCCTTCGGCTGGAACATATTGGATTCCATGAAAAGAATTACATCTGGTAAACCACTAATCCAATTGGACCCAAACTTGATCACAAAAGTATTCTGGTAGTCCCCTTAAAAATTTGAATCTGGCATGCCTGCATCCCAGGGTTGGCAAAAAAGCGGGAAATACTCAAATTTCCCAGGACAGTGGGAAATACTGGGAATTCCCGGGAAATAGTCGGAATTCCCGTACAATACTGGGAAATATACTGTCAAATGATATGACTTCATAACTTTGTAGTGAAAAGTGCTACCAATGGATCAGATATGTTTAAATGGGATTATGCGAAGACAATTTCATTTTCTTCCACTACCATATGACTATTCCAAATAGGTAAAACAATAAATGTCTTCTCACTTTCACTATTAAACATCACCTGCATTGAAGGTAATCATTCTACAATGTAATACCTTTGATACAATTGATTTGTCTAAGTGTTTGTGTAAACAAAAATCAAATTCATTAAGGTACTAGTAATTATCATTGTTATTTAATTTAACAACTAAAATTGTGTCAAATGTGAGAGTGTTAATTACTGTATCAACATAAATGTCAATGATAGGCTTGGGTATGCTTATTGTTTCAAAAAAGATAACAAATTGATTTCAAAAGGCATGTTTTCATAACTAACTAAATTTTTAAATAATACATGTAATATGAAAAATACACTTGTTTTTTTCAATCAAAAATGAATCAAAAGTATTTTGAAGACAATTTTAAAAGGAGATGTAAATTTGAAAGTAAATTTAAACAAAAAAGTTAGAAGTATTTTTATGTTAGGCGGGATTTAATGGAGTCATTTTTTCATATTTCCCAGTATTTCCCACTTTTTGAAAATTAGCAGTATTTCCCAGGACGGGAATTACCGGTAATTACCAGTGGGAATTACTGCCACTGGTATTTCCCGGCCAACCCTGCTGCATCCAATACAAGGTTGTCTCTAGCATGGAACATAGCTTAAACACTGGACCTTATTAGAAATGCCATTCATTTTTCTATGTCAGCCAAGGCCCAGGTGAGTGATCTAGAGCTGAGTATCGTGAGGAATCTCATGATACGATACGTATCCTGATATCTGCCTGTGATACAATACTGTCACGATACGTATCATGATATTGTAAATCTTGTTTTTTTGACATAAATTCAGCAGATATCAAGACTATGAATTGCACTTTACAATTGTTTTAATATTTGAGTCATGTATCTGTCATAATTGTAATGAAAAACAGCCAATCAAAGATTGCGATCCCCCCGCTACCCCTTTTTTGGACCCCCTCCCCTTGTAAAAAAAGACAAGTGTTTTTGAAACTAAATTAATCATCGTAACTGTAAAACACCAAAAAGATATGGTTGCTAGGTAGAATTCCAAAAAATAATGGGTCTTTGAGAGCTTCAGGAACTTTACCAAAATTAGAATCAAAGATTTTTGCAACCTGGCTGTTGAAAATCATCATTTTTACTGTAAGGAGTTGAAAGAGATATGGTTGCTAGGTAGAATTCCAAAAAATAATGAGTCTTTGAGAGTTTCAGGAAATTTACCAAACTTAGAATCAAAAATTTTTGCAATCTGACAATGGAAAATGATCACTGATACTATAAGGCATCAAAAAAGATATGGTTGCTAGGTAAAATTCCAAAAAGAAATCCGTCTTTGAGAGTTTCAGAAATTTACCAAAATTAGAATCAGTCTTTTGCACTGTGATTATTGAAAATGATCTACAGTACTGTAAGGAATTGAAAAAGTTATTGTTGCTAGGTAGAATTCCAAAAAATAGTAGGTCTTTGAGAGTTTCAGGAAATTTACCATAAGTAGAATCGAAGATTTTTGCAATCTGACTATTGAAAATCATCATTGAAACTATAAGGCATTAAAAAAAATATGGTTGCTAGGTAAAATTCCAAAAAGTAATTGGTCTTTGTGAGTTTCAGGAAATTTACCAAAATTAGAATCAGTGATTCTTGCAACCTGACAGTTGAAATTCATCCTTATAACTCTAAATAATTGAAAAAGATATGGTTGCTAGGTAGAATTCCAAAAAATAATGGGTCTTTGAGAGTTTCAGGAACTTTACCAAAATTAGAATAAAAGTTTTTTGCAATCTGATGATTGAAAATGATTATTAAAGCTATAAGGCATCAAAAAAGATATGGTTTCTAGGTAAAATTCCCAAAAATAATGGGTCTTTGTGAGTTTCAGGAAATTTACCAAAATTAGAATCAGTGATTCTTGCAACCTGACAGTTGAAATTCATCCTTATAACTCTAAATAATTGAAAAAGATATGGTTGCTAGGTAGAATTCCAAAAAATAATGGGTCTTTGAGAGTTTCAGGAACTTTACCAAAATAAGAATCAAGGTTTTTTGCAATCTAACCATTGAAAATGATAATTAAAACTATAAGGCATCAAAAAAGATATGGTTGCTAGGTAAAATTCCAAAAAATAATTGGTCTTTGAGGTTTTCAGGAAATTTACCAAAATTAGAATCATATTTTTGGAATCCTAGTGTTCATACTAGCTGATGACATTAAAATATTGCTTAGTTATAAAACTTCAGGTTGAAATTTCAAAAATTATTAGTCTTTGACATTTTCAGGAAATTTACCAAATTTGGCACTGGGGTCTAAATTCCAAAAGCTTAGAATGTATTCAAAGAGCAATTCCAATAATTCCTCATGAAAATATAAAACACAAAATCGAAATTATACATCAAGTTCCAGTCATTCTGATGAGTACTAATTAACATTTTTTGGCCCCTTAAGGGCATGCCCCCAGGGGTCATACCAAAAGTACGCTATCATCAGTAAATGAGATGCATATAATCGAACTTGCATACAAAGTTTCAGCTTCTAAACATGAATACTTCAGAAGATTTCGCTTATTACTGGATATCTCGAAATACATTTTCGCTCATTTTTCCGCCCTGAGGGCAAATTTCAAAATTCCGAAACCTTCGGCACAGACAACTTTTATAGTGTTACTTATACCCATATTACAAGGTTTCTGCGATTTAAGGTGTAAGAGGAGTTCCAGCATAATCGATTTTTTCGTTTTTTGGACCCCCTAGAGGCCATGCCCTGAGGGGTCATACCAAAGTTCCGACACCCTCTGTGAAGTTGCTACGTAATATGTGAGTCCATATCCGAGTGTCAACTTTCTAGCCCAAATGGCCTTCGAAATTTCTTCAATTATTGGATATCGCGAAAATTGGTTTTCGCCCATAATTTGCCCCTAGGGCGTTTGACCTAAATTCCGAATCCACAGTGCGCTACTTCTGATCATACTCTAGTATGGTGCCGAGTTTCAAATTTGTATCTCTTATAGTTCCAAAGTTATCGGGGAGCATTACAAACGCACGTACGTACGTACTTACGGACGGACTGCATTACATAATCCCCTGCTTTCGCTAAGCGGGGGGATAATAAAATATTATTGATTATAACAATTTATAAGCCGTGGGAGCATTCACAATGACAGTTTCGTTTGATCTATGAGTTCCGCCATATTGGCACCAATAAAACGCAGATCGGATCAGATGCGGTTGTATAAAACAAAGCCGTTTTTCGGTATCGCGATTCCAGACCAACGATACGATACGGGAATCGTCATCACTTTCGATCAATATAATCGCTTCATTGATGAATCATTACCCCTCTACTCTTGAGAGCCTCTGTTTTTATACGACCACAAAATTTTTTGCGGTGGTATATTGGTTTG
>MJUU01009987.1:23072-42994 GCA_002080025.1 Modiolus philippinarum | reverse complement strand
CATCAGCAAACTTCAAAATGAGACCCTTAAACATTAATAAGCATCAGCAAACTTCAAAATGAGACCCTTAAACATTAATAAACAAATTTGAAAATGAGAACCTTAAATGTTGTGATTATTTGACTTATTGTGTCAGCCATGACCCAGGTGAGCGATACAGGCCTCTTGTTCTAGTTTTATTTTGAGATATTTTGTAGGTCAGTCTAGGGCCCCTTAAAACAGTAAATTTTTTTTACCTGTTTAAGTAAATCAAGTTTACTTGTTCAAGTATGAATAAAATGATATAATTTTCAGACAATGTCAGATTACTTAAACAAGTAAATTTTGACAAAATGTTGAATCTTTGATCTTCAATAACTAAGTCATAAACTTTTTCAGGTGGTCACACTATTTTTATGCCCCGCCCACGAATGTGGAAGGGGCATATAGTGTTACCCTTGACTGTCCTTCCATACGTCTGTATGTCCGTACGTCCGGTTAAGTTTTGCGTTTCAGTACATTTCTCAGAAACTGTAAGAGGTAGAACAATAATAGTAGGCCAGTAGGTAGATATTTGTTAGTACTACAGAGTTCACTAGGTAGTTTGACTCTTTGACCTATTCTTCATGCTTGAGTGACTCTGGTTAAGTTTTGTGTTAAAGTCCATATCTCAACAACTACACATTATAGGACAATGATGTTTCATCAAATTAATTGCCTTGATGAGTACTACCCAAATCATTGACAATTAGGTGGCTTTGATCTACATTTTACGCATCAGTGACTTTGGTGAAGTTTTGCGTTTAAGTCCATTCTCAACAACTACAAATAATAGGACAATGATGTTTCATCAGATTAATTGCCTTGATGAGTACTACCCAAATTATTGAGAATTAGGTGGCCTTGACCTACATTTTATGCTTCAGTAACTTTGGTTAAGTTTTGCATTTAAGTCTATTTCTCAACTTCTATGTATTGTAGCATCATGATATTTTATTGTAAGATTCAACTTAAAGAGATATGCGCATTTCAGCAAGAATTGGATGTCCATGACCTACATTTTATGGTTGAATGACTTTGGTGATTGACTTGGGTAAATCTGTGCGATTAATTTATTGGCGGGGCATCCGTGTCTTACAGACATATTCTCTAGTTCTTAATTAGTTCAACATCTGAACTTTATGTAATATGAATAATTTAGAGGGACCACCAGCCTTGAAAATTAGTCCCTTGAGACATGAGATGCTTATTATTTTGTAATTAACACGTCTATAGAGAAGAAATTCACTGAAGCAGACAAGTTAACAACATAATCTAACTAATGAGCCAGAAAGATGCTAATTTAATCATACAATAATGAAAATCTTAAGAGTCTATATTTACTGGCTTCAATTGCATGATGTTAGAAAAGTTTACTTAAACAGGTAAATTAAATTTACTTAAAATTGAGTTTACTTATATAGGTAATTAATGATTACCCTTATAAGTAAAAGTAAATGACTTATATAAGCGTGACCCCTGACTGTAGGTCTTAGTCAATTTGTTCAAAAAATAAAATAAAAATGATAATGTGAATTCATTTTTAGTTCGCCTCAACGAAGTTGAGGGGGACTATTGGAGTACCCCCAGCGTCCACGTCCGTGTCTTCGTCCGTGTCCGCATTTGGGTATATATCTTGGTAACTATGCAGGGTAGGGTCATCAAACCTTGCATGCAGGTGCATCTTGGGCTAACTCACAGCCTCAAAGAAAATTAGGTCTCTCTGACCTATATTTTTCGCTTGAGTGGCTTGCAGTTAAATTTACATGCAAGTTCATATCTCAGTAAATATACATAGAATGATCATCTAACTGTGCATGTGCATGCATCTCTGATGGTAGGTCAGCATTCAGGCAAATTTAGGTCACTTTGACCTACATTTTCCGCTTGAGTGACTTACATTCAAGTTTACATCGGAGTTCAGATCTCGGTCACTGTACATGATAGGATCATCTAACCTTGTACATGCATGCATCTCTGATGGTAGGTCAGCATCCAGGCAAAATTAGGTCACTTTGACCTTCATTTTCCACTTGACTGACTAACATTCAAGTTAGCGTCCGAGTCCAGATCTCGGTCACTGTACATGATAGGATCATCTAACCTTGTACATGCCTGCATCTCTGATGGTAGGTCAGCATCCAGGCAAAATTAGGTCACTTTGACCTACATTTACCGCTTGAATGACTTACATTCAAGTTTATGTCCGAGTTCAGATCTCGGTCACTGTACATGGTAGGATCATCTTACCTTGCCCATGCATGCATCTGTGATGGTAGGTCAGCATCCAGGCAAAATTAGGTCACTTTGACCTACATTTTCTGCTTGACTGACTTACATTAGAGTTTACATCCGAGTTGATATAACAGTTGCTGTACATAGTAGGATCATCTAACCTTGCACATGCATGCATCTCTGATGATAGGTCAGCATCCAGGCAAAATTGGGTCACTTTGACCTACATTTTCTGCTTTAGTGACTTACATTCAAGTTCATGTCAGGGATCAGATCTCATGTACTGTACATGGTAGGATCATCTTGCATGTGCATGTGCATGCATCTGTGATGGTAGCTTAGCATTCAGACAAAATTTGGTCACTTAAACCTACATTTTACGCATGAATGACTTACATTAATGTATACATCCGAGTTCATAGCTCAGTAACTGTACATTGTTGGTACAGGTAACCTTGCATATGCATGCAATTTTGATATTATGTCAGCTTCCAGGCAAAATTTGGTTGCTTTCGAACTTTGTAATCGTTGATTACCTATGTTTATTCGTGGGGTACCAATTTTCGTGGTTTTCGTGGGGCCCCAAAACCACGAATTCAAATACTCAACGAAATATGATTTTCTTGTGCAGGCAAGTGAATGAACATAATGAAAGACATAATCAACGAAGGCTATAAACCTTGCACTTGTACCTGAGCACCACACAACCTGATATATCCAAAAAAGGGAAGATATGCATTCTTTTGAACCAAAAATAGCAGCAAAATAAGTTCAAATGCTTTATTTTCAAGTGTTTCCCAGCTATCAAATTAGCGGTAACTGGCTTCCAGTTTTGTTTTTCATCTACGCTAAAGTGTTGATTTTCAGTTAAGAAGTTTTGACAAGAACCATTTCAATTTAGTTTTGATAAGATGCTATTAATTAAACTTTTATAATTTTAATTATGTTTTACTGAGGAGGACATGTTTATTTTGCAATCAATACAGGTGTCTATTTATAAATAAGGAATGGAGTAAGGTTATGTCAAATGATCACCTAATTACATAATATCTACACATGACTATGAATTGTTATACCCCCCACGAACGAAGTTCAGGGGGGTATATAGGAATCACTCTGTCCGTCTGTCTGTCTGTCTGTCTGTCTGTGATAGCAAACAATTTTTCGTAACAGTTTTCTCAGTAACTATTGAAATTTTGTATGCAAGTTTCTTATGATGTCCTATACTGCAAGTAGCGATTTCAGGATTGCCGGACATCTACTTCCTGTTTACCGACTTAGTTAATTTTCGAGATCTTTTGTCAATCGTAGAAAATTTTCGTAACAGTTTTCTTGGTAACTACTCATCACTGCAACTTGAAATTTTGTATGCAAATTTATAATGATGTCCTATACCGCAAGTAGCGATTTCAGGATTGCTGGACATGTACTTCCTGTTAACCGACTTAGTTTATTTTCGAGATCTTTTGTCAATTGTAGAAAATTTTCATAACAGTTTTCTCGGTAACTACTCATCACTTCAACTTGAAATTTTATATGCAAGTTTATAATGATGTCCTACACTGCAGGTAGCGATTACAGGATTGCTGGACATCTACTTCCTGTTTACCGACTTAATTAATTTTCGAGATCTTTTGTCAATCGTAGAAAATTTTCGTAACAGTTTTTTTCAGTAACTACTTATCACTGCAACTTGAAATTTTGTATGCAAGTTTAGAATGATGTCTTATACTGCAAGTAGTGATTTTAGAATTGCAGACTATCTACTTCCTGTTTACCGGGAATTGTCCAGTTATAACTATTTTAGTGACAAATTATTTTGGGGATCTTCTACATGGGGTGTGGGGGGTATCATTTTGTGGCCGTCCAGGCCACAGTACCTCTAGTTAATTACAGGTACAGTTCTAAATTTTGGTGTTTTGACATCAATACTCAAGGTACTAAAGCCATGAATTTTAGAATTTTTACTTCTATTAATTTAAATTATTTTTTTTAACAAGTGGCAATCCATGAATTTACATATACCACGAAATGTCTTTTTTTCTCTACCAACGAAAATTGATACCCACGAAATTAATTATAAATGAATTCACAGTATGTTGCCCATCATCTTTTCCTGTTATCAGGCTTTGAAAATCAGGACAAATTCAGTATTTAACAGCAATATTTACAAAGAATATATAGGGAAATGTGACAACATGCTTTTTATTTAGCTTTCATATGAAATAAATATCAGATAGATTTTTTTCTATTTTTTGATATTTCATAGATATATACTTCAGCTATATTTTGAGCTGAAAAAATCTATATGTCACCGTTTGATTAAGAGAGATATTTTATATAGTTAATAAAATAGATGATATTTACGGGAAAAGGGAGCTAATTCGCAGGAAAGTGTATGACGTCACAATGAAAAGGCCAAATAAGGAATATACATGTAACAGCTTGAAAATCAAGTCAATTCCGCATCCAACTCGTGTTTTGCAAATGCGCCAATCGAATGTGCCGTGTATTAGTGTAGATCTACCTTAGCAAACATAATAATAATAATACATGTGCCGGTACACATAATATTTTACTTTTAGCATTCAGATACTGCAATAAAGTCAACCCATGTAAGTTGATCGATGATCCTTTTTACATGGATGGTTCAATTATTTAACTTGTTGTTTTTCAGCCCACTATCCAGTCCTCAGTTGTACTGACCCCCAAAGAACCCAGATCAAGACAAGAAAGTTTAGATGAACAAAAACAAGACAAAAAAGGGACAGCAAGGTCAGTGTAGTTTAATGCATAATGTACATAATGATAAAAACAATTTCACAGGTAAAACTAGATGTACATGTACCTATATGATAGACAGCCCTCTGCCTAATCAGTGGTATTGTGCTTTTACATGTGATGCATGCTTTAAAATGTAAACGTCTTTTCATTACTTTACAGACTTTTAACTTGTCAAGAAATTATTAAATTTACTGTAAATTTAGTTTATGTAGGTAGCCATTTTGACAACTTATGTCTCTTCAATGCAAATAAAATCTAAACATTAGGGAGAACTTACGATGAAACACACACAAAATAAGATAGAGAACAAATAACAAATATAGAAAGCAAAAATCAGCCAAAGAAAGAGCTTATGACGAGGGGGATACTCCTTAGTTTTGAACAAACTTTATAGATTTTGTTAGTTTCCAAATAAGATTAGTTTTTGGGCCAACACCAAAGTATTAACTACTGGGTGGTGAATACACTCAGGGGACTAACAGTCCACCAGCAAAAACATCAACCCAGAGATAACAAATAACTAAAATACCAAAGTTACTGTAAATATGGCCATTTCAACAACTAACTTATGTCTTTCCAGTGCAGATAAAACCATTTTTTTTATACTTCATAGCATAGGCCCAACAGTTAATACAATCATAAAATATCTTTCATCTAACTGACTGCTATAGGATCACCCAACAATGTACCAATCATAATGTCTCATATAAAGGTCTTAATCAGCATACTTTGTTGAGAAACTGATGAAAATAATATGTCAGTCTATTTGAATAGCCATTATCTGATGGATTTAAACTTTCCTTTTATAACTGCTAAAAATATTCAGAATCTTTTTAAAAACTTGAACCAAGCTGTTTGTCAAGAAAGTCATTTCCAAATATAGATTTGAAAATTGATATAACATGAATAAAGATGATGCTTTCCAGATTACTCTGATTGTATACAAAAAGCATGATACTTTTTGCTTAGTCAGAAGTTTTAGTGATTTATTGGACCGTTAATGGATACTGAATTCATGAATTTTAGGAACAGAAGAATGTTTGGACTGTTACTTGGTACCCTTCAGAAATTCAAAGATGAGGCAAAAGAATCTAAAGATAAGGTAAGAACACTTCTAAAAAGTTGTTTGTTGCAGGGTATTTTGAAAATTACATTGAATGTATACCCCAGTAACAAAGCAAGGGGGTATATTGGTTTCACCTTGTCCCTCTGTCTGCCTGTATATATATATATATATTTTGTCCATAGGTAAACATGTACCCTCTTCAGAATATCTTTTTCAAATCTTGTTTAATTGCTAAGCACCTAACAATTTCAGATTAATTCGTCAAATTTTGAAAAAAGGTTATGGCTGTGATATTTTTGTATTCATGTGGAAAATGTATATCCAAAGGTAATCTCCCAACCTCTATATAGTGTTAAAAGTACTTTTTGTCGAGCCTTCGACAATATTCGAAAAAGGCGAGACTTAGGTATGGTGATTCCGGCGGCAGCGGCATCCACATTGAAGTTTAAGTTTTTTTCTTGTGTCTGTTTAGCATCAACCACTCTTAGTTGCCCATTGATATTTGGTATGCAGCTGCATTGGAATCAGCACAGCTCAGTTTCAATGGCGTTTTATATCTATGCCCCTGCAGTCATGCTCCACTGACATAGAAATTTTGCATTTTTTATCAATGTTTTTTCTTGTGTCTGTTTAGCATCAACCACTCATAGTTGCCCATTGATATTTGGTATGCAGTTGCATTAGCATCAGTACAGATTAGTTTCAGTGGCGTTTTATGTTTATTCCCCCGCAAGTCATGCCCAACTGACTTTGAAATTTTGCACTGTTTATCAATGTTTAAGTTTTTTTCTTGGGTCTGTTTAGCATCAACCACTCTTAGTTGCCCATTGATTTTTGGTATGTAGTTGCATTAGCATCAGTACAGATCAGTTTCGGTGGCATTTTATGTCTATGCCCCTGCAGTCATGCTCCACAGACTTAGAAATTTTGCACTGTTTATCAAATATTAAAGGACAAGGTGCGATAAGGGGTTTCTTTGGCCCAAGATTCCAGCGAATTTTTAAGTTGCACATCAAGATTTTCTTCAATGTTCGTTTCAAAGCTTAGATGCCATTCATAGAAAAAATACAAAATTGGAATCAATGACGTCACAATAGGTATAGTTCTGACGTCATGAAAAGGCTACTTTTGAACATTTTCATAGAAAGATACCAAATTTGGTAGAACAGTTTTCTTAACCGCAAATATCGAGCACATTCAAGAACCAATTAGATAATTTACCAACTTATTTGTACAAATGAATTGAACCTCTCATACAAATATTTTTGTGGTTCTTGCATGTGCTCGATATTTCCTACATAGAAAAAGTAGTCAAAATTGGTCAAATTTGTCATTTTTCTACAAAATCTTCAATTTATCCCTTCTTCTACCCTCAAAAACCCAATAATCATACATCAATATTTGAGAAATGTTACTGTTTACTGAAAAGCAAAACCCATAGAACAATTCAATGAGAATATTCGGAGAATTCAACCAAATTTTATTTTCAGGCAAAATAAGGCCCTTACCGCCCCCACTCCTTTTTTTAGCTCACCTGGCCTAAAAGGCCATGTGAGCTTTTGCCATCGCTATGCGTCCGTCGTCCGTCGTCCGTCTTCCGTCCGTCTGTCTGTCTGTCAACAATTTCAAAAATCTTCTCCTCTGAAACCACTGGGCCAAATGTAACCAAACTTTGCCTGAATCATCACCAGAGTATGGCTTCTCAAAATTGTGTTCGATTAGGCGGTAGGTCAAACAACATGGCCGCCGTTGCTAANTTTTTTCTTGTGTCTGTTTAGCATCAACCACTCTTAGTTGCCCATTGATATTTGGTATGCAGCTGCATTGGAATCAGCACAGCTCAGTTTCAATGGCGTTTTATATCTATGCCCCTGCAGTCATGCTCCACTGACTTAGAAATTTTGCATTTTTTATCAATGTTTAAGTTTTTTCTTGTGTCTGTTTAGCATCAACCACTCATAGTTGCCCATTGATATTTGGTATGCAGTTGCATTAGCATAAGTACAGATTAGTTTCAGTGGCGTTTTATGTTTATGCCCCCGCAAGTCATGCCCAACTGACTTTGAAATTTTGCACGGTTTATCAATGTTTAAGTTTTTTTCTTGGGTCTGTTTAGCATCAACCACTCTTAGTTGCCCATTGATTTTTGGTATGTAGTTGCATTAGCATCAGTACAGATCAATTTCAGTGGTGTTTTATGTTTATGCCCCCGTAAGTCATGCCCAACTGACTGAAATTTTGCACTGTTTATCAATGTTTAAGTTTTTTTCTTGGGTCTGTTTAGCATCAACCACTCTTAGTTGCCCATTGATTTTTGGTATGAAGTTGCATTAGCATCAGTACAGATCAGTTTCAGTAGCGTTTTATGTTTACGCCCCCGCAAGTCATGCCCAACTGACTTTGAAATTTTGCACTGTTTATCATTGTTTAAGTTTTTTTCTTGGGTCTGTTTAGCATCAACCACTCTTAGTTGCCCATTGATTTTTGGTATGCAGTTGCATTAGCATCAGTACAGATCAGTTTCGGTGGCATTTTATGTCTATGCCCCTGCAGTCATGCTCCACAGACTTAGAAATTTTGCACTGTTTATCAAATGTTAAATTTTTTTCTTGGGTCCGTTTAACATCGACCACTTATAGTAGCCCATTGATCTTTGGTATGCAGTTACATTATCATGTCTGAGATCAGTTTCAGTGGTTTTATGTCTATGACCCTGAAGTCATGCTCCACTGACATTGAAATTTTGCTGCCACTCGATATTTGGCATGCAGTTGCATCCTGAGGATTATACACATTGACCCCTCTATCATACTTGAACAATCATATGAAGATTTTAGCAGTCAGGTAGTGCACACAAATTAAGGCCTACATTTTGTAATCATGGCTTCTGCTGAAGATCAGAGTGCAGATTCATGTGATGCATGGGAAAGGCGAGATGTATTCTGTGTCAATAGTTTATTTTCGTAGACATCCATTTTTGTGGTTCTCATATATATCACTATTTTCATGGGTACATAAATTTGTGGTTTCAAATTCTATACATTAAATTCTGTGGAAAAAATGCATTTCATTGGGAACTTAATTTCGTGGTTTCAGAAAACCATGAAATCCCCGAAAATCAGAATCCACGAACAATAGTACTTTGACAGTAATTTCTTTTTCAAAGTTTGTCATAATTCTACCTACTATATGAAGCTGTGTACTTGTTATTTTAAGATTTGAAACCTATTATTTTAATAATTTAAGAGTTTCCATGTGGCCAAAATAGCTCATTTTGTAACTCTTTTATAAATGTGTAAGTCAGATTGAATCTATACTTTCAAGATATCTTGTTATGCACCTTAGGCCATACAAAAATGATGATTAGATTCTCAGGCCATTTCTCAGAAAAAATGATGAGGCAGGAAGGGAGAAGATTTTTATTTTTATTGGTTCAAAATCATGATGAGGCAGGTGATTTTCATTCTTTTTATTTGAAACTTAAATAAAAAGGTAAAATTAGATCACAGGAAAAAGATGGCCTTATGCTTGAGAGTATTCATTTATTGATGACAGAGATTCTAATTTTGACTTTATTTTTCAACAACTAAAATGCAAATGGCAGGGTATTACTAAGGCCTTGTCAACAGAAATAGCAATAATTATCCCTTAATGAAGCATGAAACACTGAAAATGCTCTCTACTGGCTCACATTTTTCCTGTATTTCCTAGCCTCATCATTATATTGCTTCTATGTCAAGTCAATGTATAAATCTCTAAGTAAAAGCAAGAAATTAACTCAGTCAAACAAATGTAAACCAGATATACCTGGAAGTATTATTGGAAGATTACAAATCAGCAGTGAATAGTATAATCCTACAATGTACATTATTACTTTGTAGGAAGACTTAAGAAAACAAATAGAACATAAACTTGAAGAAAAAGCCCAGGAAGAAAAGGAAGAAATTATTCAAGAAAGACGCCAACTTTTCCAAGAAAGAAGACAGACACAAGCCAAATTACGTAAAATTGAACAGAAAATTGAAATTGTAGAAACAGTAAGTTGTCGTTCAAATAAAGTTGGATTTTGCAAATCTTTAAAAAGGAACAATGATATGTGTCACAAAATAAAGTTAGAATAGGTAAAAGATGAAATAACTGGCCCATGTTGACTCATAGGTGCTTTTGGGTAACTACTGTATTTACCAGAAAGGACTTGTGGAAGTGTCCTTATAATAATTGAATATAGTTTAATTTTTTATTTCAATTATTCACATTACATTAAATAACAATCACTGCAAAAGAATCACATGATCTGTTTGATCATATTTATCATTATTACGAGTATTACCATGCCAAGTGCATTTCAGTCATAGATGCATAGGGGAAATTTACTGAAGAATTATCAGTAAACCATAAAAATCATCAATGAAATTTGGTTATTTATGGTATTTTGTAAAGTAGAGGAATTTCCTTAAAATATCCTATTCGAAATACATGTATAAAACAGTGCAAAATCACAACAAATTATAAAGATTCCAGACCCCAAAGACCATTAGGATAATTAGAAGAAAATGGATAAAAGTACAATCCATTAAAGCATTATTTCAGTCAAGTTGGTATTATTGCATGAATTACCCTATTTCATATTAAGCACCCCCTCAAAATTCCAATTTTATGGGAGTCCTTAATAATAAAGGACATTATCTGCTAAAAAATAAAATGTAAAAAAAGGGGATGAAAGGGATCATCTTGTATTGAAAGCACTACCAAAAGTTGGTACAGATTAAATCTGTTTTGTTTCATTTCAAGGATTTTTATGCCTCTGCTGCTAGGCGGTCGGGGGCATTAAGGTTTCATCCTGATCCGTACGTATGTACATCCGTACGTCCATCTTTTTGGTTTCCGGATGATAACTTGAGTATCCTGCATCAGATCAAAACCAAACTTGGTCACATACTTACTTATCACCCAAGACAGAACTCTATCGATTTCCAGGTTGGTATCCCCAAGGTCAAGGTCACAGTTGCTAAAAATAGACTAAAATTTAAATAAAATTTTGGTTTCCGGGTGATAACTTGAGTATACTACATAGGATCAAAACGAAACTTGGTCACATGCTTGCTTATCACCCAAGACAGAACCCTATTGATTTACGGGTTGGTATCCCCAAGGTCAAGGTCAAAGTTGCTAAAAATAGACTAAAATTTCAATAAAATTTTGGTTTCTGGATGATAACTTGAGTATTCTGCATTGGATCAAAGCCAAACTTGGTCACATGCTTGCTTATCACCCAATACAGAACCCTATAGATTTCCAGGTTGTTAACTCCAAGGTCAAGGTCAGAGTTGCTAAAAATAGACTAAAATTTCAATAGAATTTTGGTTTCCGGATGATAACTTGAGTATACTACATTGGATCAAAACCAAACTTGGTCACATGCTTACTTATAACCAAAGACAGAACCCTTTCGATTTATGGGTTGGTACTCCCAAGGTCAAGGTCACATTTGCTAAAAATAGACTAAAATTTCAATAAAATTTGGTTTCAGGATGATAACTTCAGTATATTACATCATATCAAAACCAAACTTGGTCACATGCTTGCTTATCACCCAAAACAGAAGCCTATTGATTTCCTGGATGGTACCCCAAAGGTCAAGGTCACAGATGCTAAAAAATAGACTAAAATTTCAATAAAATTTAGGTTTCTGGCTGATAACTTGAGTATACTATATCGGATCAAAACCAAACTTGGTCACATGCTTACTTATCACCTAAGACAGAACCCTGTTAATTTACGCGTTGGTACCCCCAAGGTCAAGGTCACAGTTGCAAAAATAGACTAAAATTTCAATAAAATTTTGGTTTCCAGATGATAAATGAGTGTACTACATAGGATCAAATTAACTTGCTTATCACCCAAGACAGAACCCTATCGATTTACGGGTTGGTACCCCCAAGGTCAAGGTCACAGTTGCTAAAAATAGACTAAAATTTCAATAAAATTTTGGTTTCTGGATGATAACTTTAGTATACTACATCGGATAAAAACGAAACTTGGTCACTTGCTCACTTATCACAAAAGACATAATCCCATATATTTTAGCCTTGATACCCCCAAGGTCAAGGTCGACACAGTTGCTAAAAATAGATTAGTATTACATATAAGACTGTTTCTCAGATTATTTGTTGGAACTACACATTATATCAAAACCAAACCAGTTCTAGTGCCTATTTATCACAGGAGAAAGATCCTTTTTATGCCCCTGCCGCTAGGCAGTCGGGGGCATTAAGGTTTACCCTGATCCGTATGTCCGTCCATGTGTCCGTACCTCCATCTTTTTGGTTTCCGGATGATAACTTGAGTATCCTGCATCGGATCAATACCAATGCTTACTTATCACCCAAGACAGAACCCTATAAATTTCTAGGTTGGTACACCCAATGTCAAGGTCACTGTTGCTAAAAATAGACTGAAATTTCAATAAAATTTTGGTTTCCGGATGATAACTTTAGTATACTACATAGTATCAAAACCAAACTTGGTTACATGCTTGGTGATCATCCAAGACAGAACCCTATCGATTTCCAGGTTGGTACCCCCAAGGTCAAGGTCATAGTTGCCAAGAATAGACTAAAATTTCAATAAAATTTTGGTTTCCCGATGATAACTTGAGTGTACAACATTGGATCAAAACCAAACTTGGTCACATGCTTACTTATCACCGAAGACAGAACCCTATCTATTTTCTGGGTAGGTACCCCCAAGGTCAAGGTCACAGTTGCTAAAAATAGACTAAAATTTCAATAAAATTTTGACTTCTGGATCATAACTTGAGTATACTACATCAGATCAAAACCAAACTTGGTCACGTGCATGCTTATCACCCAATGCAGAAGCCTATGGATTTCCGGGATGGTACCGCTAAGGTCAAGGTCACAGTTGCTAAAAATAGACTAAAAATTTCAATAAAATTTTGGTTTCTGGATGATAACTTGAGTATCCTGCATCTTATCAAAACCAAACTGGATCACTTGCTTACTTATTACAAAAGACATAATCCCATAGATTTTAGGGTTGATACCCCAAAGGTCAAGGTCGCAGTTGCTAAAAATAGATTAGTATTACATATAAGACTGTTTCTCAGATTATTTGTTGGAACTACACATTATATCAAAACCAAACCAGTTCCAGTGGCTATTTATCACTTTTTTATGCCCCCGCCCCTAGGCGGTCTGGGGCATTAAGGTTTACCCTGATCCGTACGTCCATCCTTTTGGTTTCCGGATGATAACTTGTGTATCGTGCATCTGATCAAAACCAAACTTGGTCACATCCTTATTTATCACCCAAGACAGAAACCTATCGATTTCCAGGTTGGTACCCCCAATGTCAAGGTCACAGTTGCTAAAAATAGACTAAAATTTCAATAAAATTTTGGTTTCCGGATGATAACTTGAGTATACTACATAGGATCAAAACCAAACTTTGTAATGCTTGCTTATCACCCAAGACAGAACCCTATTGATTTACGCCTTGGTACTCTCAAGGTCAAGGTCACAGTTGCTAAAAATAGACAAAAATTTCAATAAAATTTTGGTTTCTGGATGATAACTTGAGTATTCTGCATTGGATCAAAGCCAAACTTGGTCACATGCTTGCTTATCACCCAATACAGAACCCTATCGATTTCAGGGTTGTTAACCCCAAGGTCACAGTTGCTAAAAATAGACTAAAATTTCAATAAAATTTTGGTTTCCGGATGATAACTTGAGTATCCTGCATCTGATCAAAACCAAATTTGGTCACTTGCTTACTTAGCACAAAAGACATAATCCCATAGATTTTTATATTGATACCCCAAGGTCAAGGTCACAGTTGCTAAAAAAAGATTAGTATTACATATAAGACTGTTTCTCAGATTATTTGTTTGAACTACACATTATATCAAAACCAAACCAGTTCCAGTGCCTATTAATCACAGGAGAAAGATCCTTTTTTATAATTATTTGATATATATATGGTACATAGTTATGCCTTTAATAATTTAAGGGTTTCGATTGCAAGGAGGCGGGGGCATCCGTGTCCCATGGACACATTCTTCCATTTTTTATAATCATTTGATATATATATTGTACATAGTTATGCCTTTAATAATTGAAGGGTTTCGATTGCAAGGAGGCCAGGGCATCCGTGTCCCATGGACACATTCTTCCATTTTGTTGACTAAATGTTAAAAAAGAATAAACAGGGTAGGAAATGCTCAGGTAAGATACAATATTGACACTTCTGGGAGAAAGGTGTTAGTTATGTTATTTTTCGGTAATTTGTGAAATCAACATAGTACACAGGGATCGCGCTGGGCTTTGCCAATGTCGCAATTTGTGATTTTATTTTCATTCTGGCGACAAAAAATTGTTCCTGGTGATTTTTTTGGCGACAAAGTTTTTCAAATCAACTTTCCGGTATTGTCCATTTTCTATAGATCCTATTTGATACTTGTCATCATTGTTGTTGTTTTAAATTAATCAGAAGAATTAATTTTAGGTCAATTCATTGCCTCAAGCCATTAATTATTTCCGGTCATCTGTTGATTGCATAATGTTTACCTTTCTTCAGTGTTTACCTGTGCACACGTGCCAAAACGATTTATGACAGATATAAGCTGAGAGAGTATTATTATACACTAATATTTTATACTCTTTATTTATTTTCATTTTATATCATTTCTTTTCATCATAAACAGACCAATCTGGTTGACACAAAATTATGAATTAAATTACGCAATTTCTTTGATATGAAAACGAAATTTAAAAGAGTTTTGAGTGTTCTTTTCCCTAAAATGAGAATATTAATTCTAATAAAGGATTTAACTACTTTTTAGATATTATATGGAAGTTTACACAATTATATGCAAATAAGGCCAAAAATAAAAAATTGTTTGTTTCCCCTCCCACGACCTACCCGCTAAAATTGCTGCTACCCAAAAGGTTTTATCGACCGTTGCTGTTCATTCTTTTTTTTTTTTTTGTAAAACAGGCATTATCTAAATATATTTGAAATTTTAAGTAGAATTTTTTATTTGAAGAAAAAATAAAATAATTTTCCTACCTACCTACCAATAAACCGAACAACCCAGTCGGGGAGGGGAAACAAAAATATTTTGAATGTTGGCCTAATTGCAAATTAAATTTCTGTTTAATACCTCAATCGATCTCCTGAGAGTTTTTGGATTAGTGTCTATCCAAAGGATAGAATTCTATCCTATGTTACGACCCCGGGTGACCCAACCTCACGCAATCAAACATTAGTGATCATACCCATGCTAAAAGAATCCTTTTCAGGAAACCTCGTACACATCTTTCTGATCTCATAAAAAACTCTAAAACTCAATAGTCTATTTTCATTGAACATTAATTTGATTGCACGAACTTTTCAACACTTAAAGTTAATTAATCACCGAATGAATTTCCCATTCATAAAATTTTGTGTGTAGATGTATGAATATGGAAGATTGATGCCTTACTGTAAGAATGGCGTAAACGTACTTCCCTGAATCGTCAATGAAACGATGTGGCCGTTTTGAAATAAATCATAACAACGCATTGGAAATAAAAAAAATCAAATTCAGTAGCCGTCGAGAACAACAGTCCATTATTTACAATCTACGGAAGACGTTATGTTTGTTTACATTTCTAGTTATCACACATGAATTATCAATGAATGGAAAAGTACGGCTGTTCCACGTTGGCTGTTCCATTATACTTGTTGCGATTGTCATTTAGTGTCTTCTCCTAGGTCCGCGTTCGGTATACATTTAATGGCCGACTCAAAACAAAATACTGAAGAAGTCGTACATCGGTAAATACAAAATATTACCTGGAAACAGTTGTCATTGCATATTCCGAAACAGACGATATTTTGCAACGATCGGGGTTGGAATTGACTAAATTCGAAATAGGATCAGGCAGGGGTGTTGATCTGTTGATTGCCGTTCGTCCAACAATGTTCAGTCCAGGGTGTTGCGCGTTAATTGCCGTTGATCAGAGTTTGGTCATACAAAAATTGAGATAATGTCATTTGAGTATTTACAATGCATAACAGTCATTTTTCAATTGCATGAGAATGTATATCATGGCGCGAATTGAGATGCATTGTTGCACAAAGAACTTGGCACAGATCATCGTTTTCATGTCTTCGTGTGTTTCTTGGACGAATTATTATCTCCATAAAGAGCAGGGTATTGCTGCTCATGCCTTGTCAGCTTTTGCGTCTTGTCAGCATTCACAAACCTTTCATTCAGGTCTCTTCTTTAGAATTAAATTTCAAACTGTACTTGATCAAGATGGTGCTGTCATTGTTTAGTCTATGTTGAGTGTACAGCAGGGAACCCATAATATCAGCAGTCCATTATTAGTAATGGACTTCTGATAATATGTAATAGGTTTCTGGTATAAAATCAAAATTCTTTGAATATTTGTCTCTAATGTGATTGGCTGGTGTGATCAAATGAAGATGGCCACCAGTAAGGGACCGACCATTTAACTTGAAAGGGGGGGGGGGCTATGGTTTTTTTCTAAAAAAATATTTTGGATCTGATTTTATGTGAAAAAAATATTTTGGCTGCCAAAATGATGAAAAAAAAATTTCTGAATGAGGCTTTCTGCCCAAAAAAATAATGTTAATTTTGAGAAAAAAAATATTTTGTTGATACCCGTGCAAAAAATAAATAATTTGTTTCGCGCGAAAAAAATTTGCTGTCCAGCAAAAAAACCATAACCCCCCCTTCAGTTTAAAGGGTCGGTCCCTAAATACTTGCTGACTGTCAGAAAGACATGTTAATTTTCTTGATGAGCAAAACATGGTTTTTGTACCTTTCTTGGTTTTGATATCATCATTATAATTAGACCCATTGTAAAAAATGAGTAATTATGCATGACATAGACAGGCAATTATTCATATCATACATGGACACTATTGGACAGTGTACATAAAATTTCAATAGATCAGATACTGATCATTGCCATCATGGACACTAATCCACCAGTCCCTTTGGGACTTTGATTATACTTATTTGAATCTTCCCCATCAAAGTTAAATCATTATTCACCTACCACAGAATAGAAATGCATCATTTTAAGTGAAGGGGGTCAATAGAAGCCTAGAGTGTGGAGTAATCACAAAGTTGTAAAATGATAAATTACAAGGACAGGAAAGAACGTAACTCCTAAACAAAATTATCTAGGACAGGAAAGAACCTAACTCCTAAACAAAAACAATTTTAAGCAAAATAATTCAAACTGAAAACAGCATGTAAATAATAAAATACCAAAACAAAAGTCTGTGGTATGTTCATCATAGAAATTAAATTGGCGCCAGTTTTTTTTTGCAATTGGCAACAAAAAATGCAAGTTGGCGATTTTTCTGGCAACAGAAATCCAGGAGCCAGAGCCATCCCCGAGTACACAAATTGTGAAAAAGTACAAATGTACCTCCATAATGCTGAAATGAAAACATTGTGAATTTAGTAAGAAAGCAACTCAAAAAATGTTTATTTCTTTTATTAAAAGTAATAAATAATGTCTCAATACACCCAGAGGATTGTTGAATACCAGCAAAATCTATTTGGTCATCACTGCATGTGTCTCCTAGACATTTTACGTTCTCAACTTTCCTCCTTGGTCATCAGTTTATGGGAAAAATGACATTTTCATCTTCTCCTCTGAAACAACTGAAGCAAATTCAACCAAACTTTACAGGAATGATGTACTAAAGGTCCTTAAGGATCCAAAGAAAAACATGGCTGCCAGCAGGAACATAGTTTAACATTGGACCTTAAAGGAAAATCCNGTTTTCCACTACACTTTTCAGTATGCATATTGATTACTAACTAGTCTACCAAAGAATTGTGTAAAGTAAGAGCTATTTTATTTGCATGTAAATAATCACTAGAAATCATTTAAGATGTACTTAACTAGAAACTTTTGCAAAAAAAATTTAAAAAAAAAACAAAAAAAAAACCCCCAAAAAAACCGACAAGCAGATTCAAAAATGATAATCACATATGTTCAGCTTGCAGAGTTGGTCAATATCTGGCAGTCATTATCTTAAACAGGTGCTAGAACCTTCAAAGTCTCCCTTGATAATTCTTATGATGTCTTAGAAATATTCCACTATTTATGTTTTAAAAACCTAAATGTATAAACCTCCATACAAAGAACAACAATGATTAAGGTGCATGCAAGAAAGTTTTGTCTTATGTAGTAAGTAAAATTATTTAGGTAAATTTAAAAATAGTACATACTGACATGACTGATGTCATCATATGTATGCACTTGTAACATCAGATTCATGGCTTGTTCTAGTGAATACGACTCATTCCAAATTCATATTGATACCGTTTCACTTATTGAACAGACAAGAAGAGTTAACCAGTTAAGGTAGATAGACAGTAACATTCATATCCATGAGATTTCGCTGTAAGTCGGCACAATTGAAGAACCAATCCTACTTACCCGAAATCTGTAATAAAAAGTATGGGTCACCATGCTTGCTTTTTCTAGAATTGAGATCAAAGTTTGCTCATTTTTAGCCATTTTTTCACCTAAATTTACATAGAATGCACGGGGAAAATATGGCAAGAAAATTTTTAGCTTAATAGATATAAACTTTTTATCCATGAGAATTTGATGTATTTTTGTGAACAGATAGTTTACGATGTAATTTATTTGTTACAATATAAAATGCTTTTAACAGAGATATTCTACAAAGTTTCCGGATTAAACATTATTTACGGGAAAAGGGAGTTAATTCGCGGCAAAGTAAACGAAATATGACGTTTCACATCTGTCATTCAATTATGACGTCACAAAGGAAAAGTCGTCAAATTACTGTTCCGGCCATAAAATTAAACCTACCCCGTATCCGACTCTTTATTTTTCTAATGCGCGATTGAACTGCGCAGCGCAACAGTGTCTATCTACCTTTAATTCATCTTACTAGGCTTTCCCACATTTGGGTGTTTGTTTGTTCATTGTTTCAAAACTCTGTAATAATCTTTACATCAGATTGTAAAGTTAACACTGAATTCTGCACAATATAAAAAAGAAAGGAAATGGGGTAAATGTCAAGGAGACAACATCCCATATCCAGGTTAAAACGACCCAAAACAAAGCATCTAGGCCTAGGGGTCACCGTACGGTCTTCATCACAGTGAGGAACCCCCGGGGAGGAACCTCACACCACTAGTCCTAAAACAACTTTTGTCTGTTGTGTATATCAAGTTTGCACAACAAACGAAGGCTTATGTTTAGGACTAAAATGTACACACTGATGTTTATTTACGCAAGTCATACACAAAAAATTGTAATACAATGTAGGTGCAAAACGCAAAATTAAACGAATGTTGAAAACGATGGAAATGTCAAACCGTAACCAAGCCGTTACAAGATTTTAGATACCACTAGGTATTTGCGGAGAGAATTAGACAGGACGGCTTGAATAATTCAAGTTTGACGCCTCACGACTATTCATATAAGGCAGTTGACCGTTTTACTCCTTTCCCACATCATTTTCTAGCGGCCATGCCATCTGAATCAGAATAACGCTTAACTACAATGCATTTTCCCTTATATCAAGCGCATAAATGACACAGATTCGATTTTTATAATTTCCGAATCAAATTCGTGAAAACTTTTTGTTGATTTTAACGTGCGGGATTTTTATTTTTATTTTTTTATTTTGATTTTGGAAAATTAGGAGCGGGAAAATAATTTTTATTTTTAAATTTTGATTTTGCTAATTTAGGAGCGGGATTTCCAAAGAACTACTAATTAAT
>MJUU01009987.1:0-11269 GCA_002080025.1 Modiolus philippinarum | reverse complement strand
CAACAGATTTGGCGTAGCTGTTACCGTTTCGGAGCTATGAGGGGCTGAAGGGGCCAAAATTGTAAAGTTACAGATAACCTAAAATTTTTATTTTTCATGGAATTTCGATGTGATTTTATTCTTTGATTCCTCTTTATGTAAGCTTTCAGTTATATGTCAGCGGATTTGGCGTAGCTCTTACCGTTTCTGAGCTATGAGGGGCCGAAGGGGGCCAAAATCGTAAATTTACAGATAGCCTGAAAAATTTATTTTTCGTCGGATTTCGATGGGATTTTTTTCTTTGGATTCTACTTGATGTAAGCTTTCATAGTATTCAACGGATTCGACGTAGCTCTTGCCGTTCCCGAGCTATGAGGGGCCGAAGGGGGCCAAAATCGTAAATATACAGATTACCTTAAATTTTGAGTTTCCATCACATTTCGATGGGATTTTTTTCTTTTGATTCCTCTTGATATAAGCTTTCAACATCATGTCAATGGATTGGGTGTAGCTCTTACCATTTCTGAGCAATAGAGGGTCAAAGAGGAGTCATAAGGGCTAATTTTTATTTTCCCTAGTTTGTGTCCAGCTAATTACTTGGTCAATCTCCTTATTGCGTCCATCTAATTATTGTGTCAAGCTCTTTCCTATGTCCATACTCACTTTAAATTACATTTTTTCAAATTTCAGTGGACGACATGCTGCGGTCGTATCATGCTGCGCTCGGCCTAGCCCTTTATTTTAGTATTTTTTTATCAAAAAAAACTTGAACAGAAATATGTTAAATTTAATGTGCAAAATTTTTCAGCATATCAAGATCTAGAAATTTGAAGAAAATCTGTAAACCTATACAGGAGTTATTAGGGCCCCGCATCAAGATGCGGGTGCCCTATAGTTTTCACTTTGTCCGTCTGTCCGTCAACATTTTTTTCCTTCACAGATTTCTTGGCTTCTATATGTGGGAATGATTTGAAATTTGGTCTGAAGCTTGGAAATGATGAGTTGTATAGTGTAAGCAATTTTCAAGTTTGTCAGGTGCCCACTTCCTGTTTGCCGATACTTTGAATTTTTACTGAAAATCGATTTTTCGTCACAGATTTCTTGGCTTCAACTGGAGGGAATGATTTGAAATTTGGTCTGAAGCTTGGAAATGATGAATTGTATTGTGTAAGCAGTTTTCAAGTTTGTCTGGCATCCACTTCCTGTTTGCCGATACTTTGAATTTTTACAAAAAAACAAATTTTCGTCACAGATTTCTTGGCTTCAACAAGATGTGGGTGCCCTATAGTTTTCACTTTGTCCGTTTGTCTGTCTGTCTGTCAACATTTTTTTCCGTCACAGATTTCTTGGCTTCTATATTTGGGAATGAATTGAAATTTGGTCTGAAGCTTGGAAATGATGAGTTGTATAGTGTAAGCAATTTTCAAGTTCGTCAGGTGCCCACTTCCTGTTTGCCGATACTTTGAATATTTACTAAAAATCGATTTTTCGTCACAGATTTCTTGGCTTCAACTGGAGGGAATGATTTGAAATTTGGTCTGAGGCTTGGAAATGATGAATTGTATTGTGTAAGCAATTTTCAAGTTTGTCAGGCATCCACTTCCTGTTTACCGATACTTTGAATTTTTACAAAAAAAACAAATTTTCGTCAGATTTCTTGGCTTCAACAAGATGCGGGTGCCCTATAGTTTTCACTTTGTCCGTCTGTCTGTCTGTCTGTCTGTCAACAATTTTTTACGTCACAGATTTTTTTGGCTTCTATATGTGGGAATGATTTGAAATTTGGTCTGAAGCTTGGAAATGATGAGTTGTATAGTGTAAGCAATTTTCAAGTTCGTCAGGTGCCCACTTCCTGTTTGCTGATACTTTGAATTTCTACTATAAAACAAATTTTCCGTCAAAGATTTGTTGGCTTCTATTGAAGGGAATGATTTGAAATTTGGTCTGAAGCTTAGAAATGATGAGTTGTATTGTGTAAGCAATTTTCAAGTTTGTCGGGTGCCCACTTCCTGTTTGCCGACACTTTGAATTTTTACAAAAAAAAAAATTTTTGTCACAGATTTCTTGGCTTCAACTGGAGGGGATGATTTGAAATTTGGTCTGAAGCTTGGAAATGATGGTTTGTATTGTGTAAGCAATTTTCAAGTTTGTTGGACATACACTTCCTGTTTGCTGAGACTTTGAATTTTTAATAAAAAATAAATTTCCGTCACAGATTTCTTGGCTTCTACTGGAGGGAATGATTCGAAATTTGGTTTGAAGCTTTGAAATGATGAATTGTCATGATTGTATTACGAAAGTGGTTTCAAATTTGTCGAACATCCACTTCCTGTTTGCCAATACTTTTTTTTACTATAAACCAAATTATCTTCATAAGATTTTTTTTACTTGTATCAGCTTGAAATGATTTGATATTAAATCTAAAGCTGAGAAATGACATGGTTTGGTAAAACTTCAAGAAATCACTGTATCCAGCAAATTACTGTATCAACACATTTGTGTGTCATACAGAATGTGAATCCACACTTACCTAAATTTTATTTTTTCCCGGAATTTCAGGATCGAAATTGCAGGGCCCTTCCGACAACGCCAGTTTCGACATGCTCTAGTTGCCCTTTGTTAATTTTATGGCAGTTTATAGATTTTGCATTATATAGGATAGAGGTTAAGTTTTAAATACAAAAATGTTCAGTATTTCTAGGACTACATTCTATCTTTATGATGGAAGTTGCTGACAACATCCAAGATGGCTGCCAGCAGGGAGCTTAGTTTAACATTGAACCCTATGGGAAAGCACATTCAAAGATCTTTTCCTCCGAAAATACCTTGCATATTTAAATCATACTTGGTCACAACTGTCCTTAATAGGTCCCCTTTGAAAAATGTGTAGGGCAAGTACCTATCAAATGCAAGATGGCCGGCAGCGTGGAACATAGTTTACAATTGGTCCCTATGTGAAAACACATTAAAAAATCTTCTCTGATTGGCCAATTGGAACCATACTAGGTCACAACTGTCCTTAGTTGATCCTCTATAAAAATGTGTCTGGCAAGTCCCCATCAGATCCAAGATGGCTGCCATCAAAGAATATAATTTAATATTGAACCGTTTTTGAATCCTAAATGGCTGCAGTTTACAACTGTCCTTTATTGGCTTTCATTTAAAAATGTGTCTAGCAAGTCCGTGTCATATCCAAGATGGCCGTGAGCATGTTACTTGGTTTAACATTGGACCCCATGGGAAAACACATTCAAAGTTATGAAAGAACTTTTCAAATTGGAATCAAACTTGGTAGCAGTGGTCTTTTCATGGCCAACTGTGAAAAATGTGTCCAATAAGTTCTTTTAAGTCCAAGATGGCCACCAGTGGGAAGCATAGTTTAACATAGAAAATGGGAAATGCATACAAAGATCATATCACATCGAGGTCCTTTATAATACTAGAAAATAAGACCCTCTAACATTGAGGTTGTTTTGTATTGTTTATGCCTATATTTTCCGCTTGAACGACTTACATTCAAGTTAACGTCCGAGTTCAGATCTCAGTCACTATACATGGTAGGATCATGTAACCTTGCATATGCATGCATCTCTGATGGTAGGTCAGCATCCAGGCAAAATGAGGTCACTTTGACCTATATTTTCCCCTTGAACGACTTACATTCAAGTTTACTGAAGAGTTCAGATCTCAGTCACTACACATGGTAGGATCATGTAACCTTGCATATGCATGCATCTTTGATGGTAGGTCAACATCCAGGCAAAATTAGGTCACTTTGACCTATTATTTTCGCTTGAATGACTTGCATTCAAGTTTATGTCCGAACTCAGATCTGGGTCACTATACATGTTAGAATCATGTAACCTTGCATATGCATGCATCTCTGATGGTAGGTTTGCATCCAGGCAAAATGAGGTCACTTTGACCTATATTTTCCCCTTGAAGGACTTGCATTCAAGTTTACTGAAGAGTTCAGATCTCAGTCACTACACATGGTAGGAACATGTAACCTTGCATATGCATGCATCTCTGATGGTAGGTCAACATCCTGGCAAAATTAGGCCACTTTGACCTATATTTTCCGCTTGAATGACTAACATTTAAGTTTAAGTTTGGGTTCAGATCTCATTCACTATACATGGTAGAATCATGTAACCTTGCATATGCATGCATCTCTGACAGAAGGTTAGCATTCAGGTAAAATTAGGTCACTTTGACTATATTTTCTGCTTGATTGACTTTCATCCAAATTAACTGAAGAATTCAGATCTCAGTCACTGCACATGTTAGGAGCATGTAAACTTGCATATGTTCTCTGACAATGTGCAATAATGAGGCGAACTTTGTAACCGTTGATTACCTATGTTTTGAATATTGACCGGATAAAGGGGGAGGGGTACCTGTCATTGCATACCATCCTAAATTGGTGCTTGGATTTTGATGAAATGTTCACAAGTTTACCACCTGAAGATGCACAAGAAGTTATATGGTTGAGGTTCAAAATTTTAAGGGGGGAATATGAAACTTGTATATTTTATGGAAAAAAGCTGGAGGTCTATCATTGTATTCATAACTGTGTCTACACATGTATTNTGTAAGCACAGGATTTGTGTCACGACTAGCCTAAATTTGCTTTTACCATATTTATTCAGGGTTCAAATATTTGGAGGGTTCAACTGGCTACCATTCAGCTACAGCTGTAGTTTTTCATTGTGTTATCAGCTACATCTGTACTGTTTTATTGTTTTAATTTGATTAATTTCTTTTAATTTTCTTGGTGTAGACTATCAGTAATAAGTTAACAGGCTTTTCACTTTAACCATGAGAGTCCACATGTGGCCATAAGTTTACATCATTTATTAGAAACTCCATCTTTTATGATGTATGATCTAAAGCAATATTTTGTCGGTAGTAAATTTGAAGTACACTTTTCCCAAGTTCTGTGGTTTCCATGTGTTCCATCAACCCAGTTTTTTGCTCACCTGCCCTAAAAGGCCATGTGAGCTTTTGCAATCACTTTGCGTCCGTGGTCTGTCATATGTCCGTCTCTGCATTTGTCAACAGTTTCAAAAATCTTCTCTGAAACCATGGGCCAATTGTTACCAAACTTGGCCCGAATCATCGCCGGGGTATGCAGTTTCAAAATTGAGTTTGATTAATCTGGCCAAGTTTGGTTACAATTGACCCACATACAAATATCCTAGATTGATGACCTATACATTGTCCCGATGTCCCAGACAAATGACTTATGCCCTGTCATGATGTTTCAAATAACTTGTACACTGTTTAAATATTGCACATAAACGACCTACACTCTGTCCTGATATTGCAAATACATAACCCACACCGTGTCCCGATGTCCAAGACACATTACCTCATTACTTGCACCTTGTCCTGAAATCCTAGATACATGACCTACACCATTTGCTAGTGTCAGATACGTGATTTACATCCTTTCCTGGTGTCCGTACATTACCTACACCCTCTCCTTATTTCTCAGATACCTGACGTATATTAAGAATTTTTATCCAATTAATATGAACAACATCTTGTTTTGAAGTGATATATTTCCTACACACTGTAATGATGTCAATTACATGACCTACCAATCCTGAAGTCCCAGATTCATAACGTACTCCCTGTCCTAATGCCCAAGATACAATACTTACATCCCGTCCTGATGTTCCAGATGCATGATTTACACCTCGTCCTCATATCCCAGATACACGATCTACATCCTGCCCTGATGTCCAAGATACATGACTAACACACTGTCCTTATGTCCAAGATAAATGACCTGCAACCTGTCAACGCCGTTTCGATGTTCCAGATAGGTGACCTGCACTCTGCCCTCATGTCATGGATTCGTAACCTTAACATTGACATAATGTCCATGATACATGACATTTAACTTGTGACTTCGTTATGATGTTCCAAACACATCACTTTTTCCCTGTCCTTATGTTGCTGTTATATGACCTATATACCGTTGTTATGTTCAGATTCAGGACACACAACCGATCTTGCTGTCACAGATGTATGATGTAAACCGCCCTCATGGCCTGCAACCTGCTATGATATCCCAGATCCCAGTTACATGACCCAAACCCTATCATGAAACCAAGATACATTAGGGACCGACCATTTAACTTGAAGGGGGGGGGGGGCTATGGTTTTTTTCTAAAAAAATATTTTGGATCTGATTTTATGTGAAAAAAATATTTTGGCTGCCAAAATGAAGAAAAAAAATTTTCTGAATGAGGCTTTCTGCCCAAAAAAATAATGTTAATTTTGAAAAAAAATATTTTGTTGATACGCATGCAAAAAGTAAATAATTTATTTCGCGCGAAGCGCGAAAAAAATTTTCTGTCCAGAAAAAAAAACCATAACCCCCCCCCCCCCTTTCAGGTTAAATGGTCGGTCCCTTACTAACACCATTTTCTGATGTCAGATACGTCATGTGCGTCACTAACATCATTTCCTGACGTCAGTTCATAACCTAAACCCTGCATTGCTGCAAAGTTTTTGTTTAGCAAATGCAATCAAAGGGGAAAAAGTAAAGATCAAAGAAAATGCTATCAATTTTCCCCACAATGCATAATTCTCACGCATTTTGCATGAGAGTTGATTGGCCTGCACCCTGTCCTGATTTCTCGGAAACTTGACGTTTATTACGCCTGGTATCCCATAGATGTGAACTACACCTTGTTCTGATGTCCCAGGTACATGTCCTACACCCTGTAATGATGTCAATTATATTGCCTTGTCTCAGATACATGACCTTCACCATGTCTTAAAGTTCCAGCTACATGACCTACAACCTGTCCTGAAGTCCTAGATACATGACTTACCACTGTCCCGATTTTCTAGATGCATGACCTACATCCTTTCCTTGTGTACAGCATACATGACTTACATCCTGTTCTGATGTCCAAGATATTCGACTTAGACCTCGTTCTGACGTTCAAGATACATTACCTAAATCCAATCCTGATGTCCAGGGTACATGACCTACACCCTGTCATGAGGTAACAAATACATGACGTTCAACCTGTCCTGATGTCCTAGAAACATGACTTACCACTGTCCCGATATTCATGATGAATGACCTACATCCTTTCCTTGTGTACAGGATACATGATTTACACCCTGTCCTGCTGACAAAAATACATGACTTACAACCTGTCCTGATGTCCAAGAAACATGACCAACACCCTGTTCTGATGCCAGTAAATTACCTTTATCCTGTTCTGATATACAAGATCAATGACCTGATAGATACTACTATTTTCATTAAAGCTCTGTCCTTATGTCCAAGATACATGACCTTCACCCTAACCTTATGACCCAGATACATGACCTACACCATGTCTTGATCACATAGTTACATGATACACACCCTGTCCTAATATCTCAGATACTTGTCCTACAACCTGTCCTGATGCCCCGAATACAAGACCTAAACCCTGTCCTCATGTCCGAGATACCTGACTTACACCGTGTCCTGATGTCCAGATACATGACTTGCATACTGTCCTCCTGATGTCCCAGATACATGACCTTCAACCTGTCCTAATATCCAAGATACATGACTTCACACTTCCCTGATGTCCAAGATACCTGATCTACACCCTGTACTGGTGTCCAAGATACATGACCTACAACCCGTCCTGATGTCCAAGATACATGACCTACACCCTGTCCTGATGTCCCAAATACGTGACCTACACCCTGGTCTGGTGCCCTAGATATATAACCAAGATTAACTGATGTTCAAGATATTACCTACACCATGTCCTGATGCAACAAATACATAACCTACATCCTGTCCTATGTCCATGATATATGACCTCCATCCTGTCCTGATGTAACAAATACATGACGTTCAACCTGTCCTGATGTAACAAATACATGACGTACCACTGTCCCGATGTTCGTGATGCATGACCTACAGCCTTTCCTTGTGTACAGGATACATGACTTGCATCCTGTTCTGATGTCCCAGATATTCGACTTGCACCTCATTCTGGTGTTCAAGATACATTACCTAAATCCAATCTTGATGTCCAGGATATATGACCTTCATTCTATACTGATGCCCCAGATGCATGACCTATACCCTTTCCTGATGTCCAAGATACATGACCTACACCCTGTCCTGATATCTAAGATACATGACCTTCACCCTGTCATGATGACCCAGATACATGACCTACAATCTGTCGTGATGTTCAAGATACATTACCTACACCCTGTCCTGATGCACCAAATGCATGAACTACAATCTGTCCTGATGTCCAAGATACAGGACCTACAACCTGTCCTGATGTCCAAGAAACATGATCTACTTCCTGTTCTGATGCAAGTAAATTACCTTTATCCTGCTCTGATATACAAGATCAGTGACCTGATAGAAACTAGTATTCTCATTAGAGCTCTGTCCTTATGTACAAGATTTATAACCTTCACCATGTCCTGTTGTTATAGTTGCATGACCTACACCCTGTCCTGATATCCCAGATACTTATCCTACAACCTGTCCTTATGTCCAAGTTACATGACCTACATCCTATCCTGATGCCCCAAATACATGACCTACACCCTCTCCTGATGTCCAAGATACATGACTTACAATCTGTTCTGGGGTCCAAGGAACATGACCTACTCTCTGTCCTGATGTCCCAGATACATAACCTTCACCCTCTTCTGATGTCCCAAATACGTGACCTACACCCTGTTCTGATGCCATAGATAAATGACCTACACACTGTCCTGATATCTTAGATGCATGACTGGTGATGCACATACAACCTGTCCTGATATCCAAGATTAATTACCTAAACACTGTCCTGATGTCCAAGATACATGACCTTCAACCTGTCATGATATCCAAGATACATGACCTAATAACGTAGCCTTATGTTCAAGATACATTACCTACACCATGTACTGATATCCAAGATACATTACCTAAACACTGTCCTGATGTTAAGATAAATGACCTTCATCCTGTCCTGATGTCCAAAATACATGCCCTCCACCCTGTCCTGATGTCCAAGATACATGCCCTCCATCCTGTCCTGATGTTCATGATACATGACCTTCACCCTGTCATGAAGACCCAGATATATGACCTACAACCTGTCCTGATGTCCATGATACATGACCTCCACCCTGTCATGATGCAATAAATACATGAAATACAACCTGTCCTGATGTCCAAAAAACCTGACTTTCTGATGCCAGTAAATTACCTTTATCCTGTTCTGATGTTCAAGATCAATGACCTGATAGATAATAGTTTTTTGTCTCGCCTGCGACGAAAGTCACCGAAAGCGAGACATAGGTATAGCAACCGGCGGCGGCGACGACGGTGGCGGCGTAAACTCTTTTCTAAAACCTTCATAACTTTTCAAGGGTAATACATTCAAACATTATCTTTGGTCCACAGCACCACCAAGTAATGACCTTTCCAGCAGCATATATTTTGGATGACCTTGGCCTTGTTTTCATGGTTCAATAAGCACATAAACATTGCGACATAGTTTCACATTCAAGTTCTTTTCTCAGGAACTATAATACCTAGACTTGTCATATTTGGTCTATAGTGAGATCTATATGGGTACACGGCAGTCTGACACCTGTCGTGTTGCCTTGACCTCAATTGCATGGTTCAGTGAACTTAGAAAATCTGCGATATAGTTTCACATTCAAGTTGATTTCTCTGGATATGTAATACATAGAACCATAATATTAAGTGTATTGATGTGTCTTAGTAGGTGCATGCCAGTCTGCCACTTGTCATTTGACCCTGACCTCATTTGCACGGTTCAGTGACTTTGTAAATTTTGCGACATAGTTTTACATTCAAGTCAATTTCTGAGGCACTGTAATATATAGACATACTATATTTCGTCTATTGTTACATCTAGGTGGGTGCTTGCCAGTCTGACACCTGTCATGTAGCCTTGACCTCAGTTTTATGGTTCATTGACTTTGATCACTTTTCTACTAGAATACTTATTTCTCTGTAACTAGAACACCTAGATTCATCATATTTGATATATTGCTACATCTAGGTGGGTGCATGCCAGTCTGACACCTGTCATGTATCCTTGACCTCAATTTCATGGTTCATTGACTTTGAACATTTCTTTACCGTAACACTTATTTCTCTGTAGCTATGATACCTAGAGTCATCATATTTGGTCTATTGCTACATCTAGGTAGGTGCATGCCAGTCTGACAACTGTCATGTAGCCGTGACCTCAATTTCATGGTTCATTGACTTTGATCATTTCTCTTTAACTAGAACACTTACAGGCATCATATTTTGTCTAATGCTACATCAAGGTAGGCACATGCCAGTCTGACACCTGTCATGTAGCCTTGACCTCAATTTCATGGCTCATTGACTCTGAACATTTCTTTACTGTAACACTTATTTCTCTGTAGATATGATACCTAGAATCATCATATTTGGTCTGTTGCTACATCCAGGTTGGTGCATGTCAGTCTGGTACATGTCATGTAGCCTTGACCTCAATTTCATGGTTCATTGACTTTGATCATTTCTCTTCACTTGGAACACCAACAGACGTCATATTTGTTCTTTTGTTACATCTAGGTGTGCTCATGCCAGTCTTGCGCCTGTCATGTAGCCATGACTAATTATTTTGGTAAAGATATGCATATACAGGCGAGACATATCTGTGTCTACACTTGTTCGTTAAAGCTTTGTCCTTATTTCCAAAAAACATGACCTTCACGATGTCCTGATGACCCAGATACATGACCTACACCATGTCCTGATGTCATAGATAATAACCTATATCCTGTCCTGATATCCTAGATACTTGTCCTTCAACCTGTCCCGATGTCCTAGATACATGACCTACACCATGTCCTGATGTCAAAGATAATGACGCACAATTTGTTCTCCTGATACCCCAGATACATGACCTACGCACTGTCCTGCTATCCCAGATACATGACCTACACGCTGTCCTCCTAATGTTTCAGATACATGACCTACAACCTGCCCTGAGGCCCACGATACATGGCTTACCTACACACTGTCCTCCTGCTATCCCAGATACATGACCTACACACTGTTCTCCTAATGTTTCAGATACATGTCCTACAACCTGCCTCGAGGCCCAAGATACATGACTTACGCCCTGTCCTGGTGTCCAAGATACATGAATTACACCCTGTCCTAATGTCCAAGATATATGACGTGCACACTGTTCTGATGCCCTAGATACATGACTTACACCCTGTCCTGATG
>MJUU01009986.1:155875-183305 GCA_002080025.1 Modiolus philippinarum | reverse complement strand
ACCAAGCTTGTTACTTTGGTGCTGATCTGTCATCCGATATGGCCACCAGTAGCAAAAATTAGTTTAACATTGGACCCAGTGGGAAATGCATAAAAAGATCTTCTCCTCTGAAACTGCTTGAACAATTTCAGTAGAATTTTGATATGATAGTCCTTACATTGTATGTGACCCTCTTCAAAGTTTTATGTGTAATAGATGCCAGCAGGGAACGTAGATTAACATCGACCCCACTTAAGTTTGGAAACTGCATTCAAAAATCTTCTCTGAAACTGCTTGAACAATTTTAATTAAATTTTATAAAAAGTTTCTGATTTTTATGTACATACACTACCAAAGATGGACCATCAATCGGGAATTATAGTGCTGCAGGACCCAGGTGAGCGATACAGGCTCTTGAGAGCCTCTTGTTTGAAATTATGGATTGCTTTGTTTGGGTTCTAGTGCTGCTGATGAGGAATTAATTTCCGAAATGGCCATACAGCTCATTAAAATTATTGCAGTTGGAGTTAACATATGTGTTATGTTCTCATGTTCATTTACTCCATATCCTTTCATAAAATATAGAAAAAAAACGGGATATCTATCTATATGATTACATGTTTGAATTATAGAGAACAATTAATTGAAGAACTAACTTGAAAAAAATGAATCAATATTTGCAGTTATGACAGAATTTAGGTAGGAGGTGATCCACTTTGAGAATGGTTTTATGTTTTCAGATATATTTCAAAGTATAAAAGTTTATGTGTGAATTTGAAGTATTTTGAATAATTGATTTTAAATATTGTTTTGTGTTTGTTGTGTCAATTTTCACTCATCTTCGATTCGAGGAATATTTCATTCATATAAAGTCATAATATCATTATTATTCATTCTAATGTTTGACTGAGTGATTAACAAGTCTTGCATTAACATCATATATTCTATAATTATCAGTAAACTCAATATTCTTGTTTGCCCTTTTTGTAAGCAAAAAAGTATATTTTCTTTTAAATTGGCTAAGTTGTGTCTTTTGACTTATATGCGCCACACCCTTACACATTTTAAATGTCTCAAAAATTTGAAAACCATGTTACTGTATGGAACATGTAGATACTTTGTGTTCTTTTAAAGTTAATACATCAAAATTTTAGGGACTATTTTCAGAAGAAAGCCACTATTGGTTTAAAATATTGTTGTTGGGTCATTCAAAAAATGTTAAAAAAGCCAGATCATAACATTTTGATGTGTAATATTTACTGTTTGTCAGATTTGATGGGAAGTATTAAGGGATCATTAGTTTTTGCAGTAGTTGTTTAGATATTGTCATTACTTATCCAGAGGGAGTAAAAGGGAGGAAACCTTACTTTTATACACTACTCTGATTTTCAGGTGTTTTTAATTCTTCATGAAACTTTCAATTTAATTTTTAGAAGTGCTTCATTTTTGTGCTCTTAGAAAGAAAAAAAGGACAAAGTACCTAAAACTTGTATTTTTCAATCAGTTTGATAAGTTTTACCTTCTATGATATCCCTACAAGACTCAGTTATAGGAAATTTGAGCTTCTATAATAAATTTTATGCTATTGTCATATTTTTGCAGGATTTTTATGCATACATTGATTTATTGACTTTTTTCATGTATCATTTGAATTTTATTGGTCTAACACTTAATTTATATGTTGTATGCAATTTTCCATTCAAAATGTGAAATTTATTAATAAAGCATGTTTATTTAAATGATTAGCAATAAAATTAAAAACAAATAACAAGTGTTAATTTGTCTAAAAAAATAAATTAACATTTGAATAAATATGCATGGCAGTTGCATGTTTAGCTTTAATTGAAAATTTTACTAGCTCGAAAAGAGTTAAGATATTTTTGATGTGATTCAAATTTCACAATGAGAAATATTATTACGTCACTCCAGATGTAATCTGGACGACATATTTTTTTTCTAATATTTATGTTAAGGAACTTCCAATTAGGTATAAATTCATCTGTATCCTGAATTCCTTGGTGAACTCTGGTTAGGGTTTTGCCCCTTGCTCCATATATTTGAGATATTGAGATTTATAATTAAAACATGTGATCATTTACAATAAATATTTATACTGTCAAATTCTGTATTTACAATTCACTCTTTTTTTCCTTTTAATTTTTACATGTAGTTGGTTTGTCTCCTCATAAGTTCATCTCTATATGTGTCATCCCTCACAAGTATACTTTTATCTGTGTAGTCCACTCACAAGTACACTTTTATCTGTGTAGTCCACTCACAAGTATACTTTTATCTGTGTAGACCACTCACAAGTACACTTTTATCTGTGTAGACCACTCATAAGTACACTTTTATCTGTGTAGTCCACTCACATGTACACTTTTATCTGTGTAGTCCACTCACAAGTACACTTTTATCTGTGTAGTCCACTCACAAGTATAGTCCACTCACAAGTATACTTTTATCCGTGTAGTCCACTCACAAGTACACTTTTATCTGTGTAGTCCACTCACAAATATACTTTTATCTGTGTAGTCCACTCACAAGTATACATTTTATTCTGTAATTTCCTCACAGTTCAATTTTTATCTGAGTAATCCCTCACAAATAAAATTTTATCTATACCCTAACTTTCTCATCACAACCACTTATTTCGGTGCTGTCTCAAAAAGTTTGTTTATTTGTGTCACCCCAATTACAATTACATTTTTATCTGTGCACTTACTTTCATCATGAGTTCTTATTTTGGTGTTGTTGCAAATATTTTATGGTTAGTTGTGTCATCTTCTTAAAAATACATTTTTATTTTTTTAGGATGAAGATGAGGATGAAGAGAATTCCCCAAATAAATTGGACCATTTAGATATGCCACCGTCGTGGGTGGATGTGATCAAATTATCCCTGAAAGGTAATATTAGACAAAAAAAGGAACATTATGGGATCCCATTAACTAGGATATTAGGGAGTGCTGGGACTGTTTATTATGAAAACTTTCTCTATATGATACATATCATGATATCTAGAGACAGTACAGTAGTGTCACAAAACATTTTGTTTTGAACAATTTTTATAAAACCCAAAATTTGATAATAAATTGTTGATAAGAACATCAAGAATCATGATTTAATCATGTTTGTGGACATATTTTCTCACTCTCAACCACTGTTGTCATTTCATAACTGAAAGCGAGAAGATCTAGATCAGTAAGAGTTAAATTATAAACTCCTTGTGATGACATAATTCCTGCAAGTGATATGATACAAGTATTGTTCTCTTTGAGATTAATATGGTCTTGCATAAGGTAGTGGCAGATTTAGGGGGCCCGGGGTGGCCCCCCCCCCCCCTTAGGTGGGAAAATATTTAAAATTCCTAGGGGTTTTTGAAAAAATTGGGTTCCCCCCTCCCTTTTGAAAAAAATATGGGTCGGGCCCCCTCTTAGCAGAAAGTCTGGATTTGCACTGGCATAAGGTCAGATTAAAGATTGGATATCTTTCACGAGTGTAAGAAATTTCGTCTTTTCTCGAGATGAGCATAGCGAAACGACAGGAGAAGACACATAATTTCTTACACGAGTGAAAGACTTTTGATTGAATGCAAGTTCCTATTTCTTCCGTAAAATGCTAAAAGAAACACCTGTAAGCCTGTACCATGTGAACAATGTCATCCCCATTTGAGTGTACCTTAGATTGTGACATCAGGTGTTTTATGACATTTTGTCATGGTAAAGATAGTTATATCACAAAAATGAGCACTTATGGTTGGCCATTTACCCGTGTAAGATGAAGTCACGTGCATCGATCTTACACAGGTCATCTCACACTGTAAACCACCATTTACGGAAGAGTGATTCTGTCAATTCTTCTGTAAATCATTACCAATCTTGGGGAAATTGTGACTTTTAATTTAATAAACTAAAACATACTGTTTTCACAGGTATAATTGTAAAAGATTTCAACTTACAAAATTTTTGTGTTAACATTCAGAATCATGCATGCTTTGATATTATCCTTACATATAATGTCAAGAGTAAATAGGTGTTTCTTAGTATATAAAGAATCTCCAAGCTAACTTGCATCCCAGACTTGCATACACAATTGTAATAACAACTATATTTATTATTGTTATGATATAACAAGAATCTCTTTGTAAAAATTGATGTAAAAGATAAAATCAATATTTCATAGCATTTTTTTTCAGTAAGTAATTCTAATTTTTTGTTTTTTTTCATTGTAAGATTATTTTTGTTTACATATGTTTAATACTCACGTTGGTTTTCATTTTTTGGGGATTGAAATATATATTTAGATAAGAGGTTTAATGACATAACTTTTAAATGTTTGAATTCTCCTGAAAAAAGTGTTGTCTGTTATTATTTTAATAGGAAATAAAGTGTTCAAATATGCTCAAATTTATAAAATCTTGAAGACATAGACAAGCTGAAAAAATCCGCTTGTTGGAAAATAAATGTCAAAGCTAAATCTTTCCAGAGTGTACAAACACATTACTTAACTTTATATTTTCAGGGTACTTTTAATAGTGAACAATAAACCGCCTGATCCTAGTAGTTTTAGAATCCCAACAAGTCTCATTTTTATTTGGCTTTTTTTTTTCATTTCAAATCTTTTTACACTCCCCTAGATAAAAGATACTTTTACATAAAACAGTCAGTTGAAGAAAAAGGATTCACCATCTTTGTTTTTATAGCAATGAGATGAGACATACATGAATATTATAGTGGTCTTGGTTAAAACATGAAACAAAACTATATCTTTGAAAGGGATTTGCAAATTTTATAAGTAGTTAGGTAAAATAGAAATATACATGTCAAATGTTATCCTTATTTTCCACCTAGATTTCCAGATGAGATGTCCACATGGAAAGAAAGTAAAGATCTACAAGAGAGCAAAGTTAGAAAAATTTGCCCATTACCTGATGAAAGATGGATTGGTATCAAAGCTGTCTATGTATGACAATCGTGAATGTAAGTTCCATAATATATATATATATATGAAAAAAACATACATGATCAGTATTCAATTTACTTATGTTATCTAGAAATCCAATGGACCATAAAAAACTCAAAAAGAGTTGACTATTTCCCCAAGAAAAATAGGGGAGATTATTGACCACTTTTCAAAGAAGTGTTCTAGAGAATACTATTTCATGACCGGTCCATTGATCCTCCTGTTTACTGTGACAGATTTGTGAAAAAACTTTAAGAATTTGTAAAGAGAATCCAAGTTTTATATGAAGGTTCATTGGATACTACTATACAAACGAGTTCAGTTTCCTGCCTAAATCTTTTATCTCTCATATTGCAATAGCTAATGTATTGCTTCACTGAACAAACAGATGATATTTCTACCCGAAAAAAAAATCATTACTTTTTTAAATATTTTTTTCTGAAGTTCATATCTCTTTAATCCTGAAGTAGATGCATGAATTAAATGTTGTTATTTTGAATGAATATTTGATTTAAGTATTTTAATATTTTGAAAAGCTCTTAAACTAATTTATACTAATTTATTATCCACCAATATATTGAAAGTTTGTTATATATCACACACCCTGCATACAAAGGTTATGACCAGTTAATCATATATATTTATAGTGACAGACTTGGTGACAGTTAAGGAATATTTTGCTCATCNTGGGTCTGCGAAATGATATAAGTGGTGGTTCGGGGAAAAGGGCTTTCATTTTAGGTGACACATGCGGGACTTTCATGCATTCACGTGTGATAGCTGACAAATCTGGGAGTTGCGGACGGAAAGTCGTAACGAATGGAATACGTGAATTTCTTTTCTTTTTATTCCTGCATTGCAACAACTGTTTGCGTTCTAATGTTGAAACCTTTTCAATTGTTTTTTGCACTTTGTGTGCTTTGTAACCTCTATTAACTAAATGGTCTTTTAGTTCTTTAGTCCTCTTGTTGAATGTTTGGTCATCCGAACATATCCGACGAAGTCGGGTGGAGAGACTATAAGGGATTGCATCTACACAGTGTCTTGGATGACAACTGCTCGGTAGCAGATATGCGTGTGCATCGGTAGGTTTAGTGTGTAGATCAAAGCTTATTTTTCCATCGGCAAGTGTTGAAGTAGTGTCGAGGAATACATTTGAAATTTCCGATATGTTGGCGGTGAATTTGATCGATGGATGGTAACTGTTTAAAAATTCGATAAATTCGTCAAGATGTTGTCTAGTATCTGTCCATTTCATTTCAATGTCATCAATAAAACGGAACCAACTATTAGGCTTGAAAGGAGCTTCCTGGAGCATACGCTTTTCTAAATCGCCCATGAATATATTGGCATAAGATGGAGCTACTCGCGTTCCCATAGCAGTCCCATTAACTTGAAGAAAATTTTCATTGTTAAAAACAAAGTTGTTACGTTCTAATACAAGACGCAGAAGATGAACTAAGGAATCTGTGGATGGTGATTGAATAGGCCTAGTATTCCTATTCATTGGCGATTTAGAAAAGCGTATGCTCCAGGAAGCTCCTTTCAAGCCTAATAGTTGGTCCCGTTTTATTGATGACATTGAAATGAAATGGACAGATACTAGACAACATCTTGACGAATTTATCGAATTTTTAAACAGTTACCATCCATCGATCAAATTCACCGCCAACATATCGGAAATTTCAAATGTATTCCTCGACACTACTTCAACACTTGCCGATGGAAAAATAAGCTTTGATCTACACACTAAACCTACCGATACGCACGCATATCTGCTACCGAGCAGTTGTCATCCAAGACACTGTGTAGATGCAATCCCTTATAGTCTCTCCACCCGACTTCGTCGGATATGTTCGGATGACCAAACATTCAACAAGAGGACTAAAGAACTAAAAGACCATTTAGTTAATAGAAGTTACAAAGCACACAAAGTGCAAAAAACAATTGAAAAGGTTTCAACATTAGAACGCAAACAGTTGTTGCAATACAGGAATAAAAAGAAAAGAAATTCACGTATTCCATTTGTTACGACTTTCCATCCGCAACTCCCAGATTTGTCAGCTATCACACGTGAATGCATGAAAGTCCTGCATGTGTCACCTAAAATGAAAGCCCTTTTCCCCGAACCACCACTTATATCATTTCACAGACCCAGGAACTTGAAGGATATGCTTGTTAAAGCCAAACTCAAATCAACAGAAATAGGACAATTTAAGACCTGCAAAGACAAACTTTGTCTTTTGTGCAAACACAGTTCCACATCATCGACGTTCAAGAGCACAGCAACTGGCGAGAATTACAAAATCTTCGCTAATTTGTCCTGTAAATCGGAAAATGTAATTTATTTGATTACATGTGCGGTATGTCAACAACAATATATCGGTGAAACAAAGAACTCACTAAATCTCTGCATTAATCTACACCGTAATCACATACAGAAAAAAGAATTAACACAGGCTACAGCTGTCCATTTCAACAGCATTGGACATAGCTGGACAGACATGCAAGTTGTCGCCATTGACCAAAATAAATCTTGGAATGAGACAAAGCGACAAGCAAAAGAACGTTTCTGGATGCAAAAGATCAAATCCAGCTTGAATATTAAGACTTGATTTCTTTAGGGATGATTTAAATTCTTTAACACACTGAAATTTGTTATATTTTTAAAAACCCCACTTTAAATTACAGATATAATTCTTAACGAAACATCCATTTACTTTTGTTTAATATTTTTACCGATGTACAGTTACTGACAAAATTTTTTCCCATTTTCCCTCCGGGCATTCATCTCGTATTACATATGTGTTAACCAGCATCCAGAATGTAGTTCTGAATAGTTCGTATAGATTTACTTTTGTACATAGTTTTTGTTTGATTTTATTTTTGTTTTTATTGTGTTTTGATAAAGACACAAGTAGTTGTCGAAATATCAACTGAATTAATTGTGTACTGTTCACTTTCGTCTATTGTTTGTTTTATTTTATTTTTTCTCACAAAGTGTGTATCCTTCCGGATCCAGTACGTCGGGAATTTCTGTGTTGTTGCTTTGTTTATAGATGTTTATATATANATATATATATATATATATATATATATATATATATACTTACATGATCTGTATTCAATTTACTTATGTTATCTAAAAATCCAATGGACCATAAAAAACTCAAAAAGAGTTGACTATTTCCCCAAGAAAAATAGGGGAGATTATTGACCACTTTTCATAGAAGTGTTCTAGAGAATGCTATTTCATGACCGGTTCATTGATCCTCCTGTTTACTGTGACAGATTTGTGATAAAAACTTTAAGAATTTGTAAAGAGAATCCAAGTTTTATATGAAGGTTCATTGGATACTACTATACAAACAGGTTCAGTTTCCTGCCTAAATCTTTTATCTCTCATATTGCAATAGCTAATGTATTGCTCCACTGAACAAACAGGTGATATTTCTACCCGAAAAAAAAATCATTACTTTTTAAAATGTTTTTTTTTCTGAAGTTCATATCTCTTTAATCCTGAAGTAGATGCATGAATTAAATGTTGTTATTATGAATGAATATTTGATTTAAGTATTTTAATATTTTGAAAAGCTCTTAAACTAATTTATACTAATTTATTATCCACCAATATATTGAAAGTTTGTTATATATCACACACCCTGCATACAAAGGTTATGACCAGTTAATCATATATATTTATAGTGACAGACTTGGTGACAGTTAAGGAATATTTTGCTCATCGAGTGGATAAACTTCTACAGAGAGTAAATAATCATAGAACTGGTTGGGTGATAGAATACTTTGATCCTGGTCGATCAAAATGTCTTAAAGGTAAGGATTGTGTATAGTTTAATGGTTGTAAAAGTTATAAAATTGTGTACCCTACAAAATAAAAAATGTGAGGGCTTTTCAAGAAATAAATGTGTTTATGTGGGAGGGGGAGGTCGAATGATGCTTTTAGAAAGGCTCTTTGAGCGGTTTCTTCTATGTGTTTCCATAGTGAAAGTTTCTAATGTACCCTACCACCCATCAAATTTTATTGAAGTGCCTTTCAACATCCCCTTCCCCATTCAATTATTGCTGGAAAAGCCCTGATAGGGAATGTAAAAGAATATTGATTGAACTTTGATTTATTGTTCTTACTGTTTTTAGGTGTGTATAACACTTAAAACGCACCCCTTTCTCAGAGGAAAAGAATCAGAAAAAATCTAGTTCGTGTGTAAAAACCGCACGTAAATTTTAACAACATGTTCTGTCCAAAAATGTCTGGAGATGCCGATAATTACCTTGTGGACTGAATTAAATGGAATACATGATGCTTTATTAACTTATATTTATAGGAATAACTGTACCTGTATTTATTTAATGGATTTTTCAAACATTTCAGGAATTTGCAAACGAAAAATATTGATTTTGTAAACACAGGAAGTTTATCTCCAAACGTAATTGAAAGTCAAAGGCGGTTACAGATACGTAAATATTACGGTTTGCCTTTGGTAAATTTTTAAGTGATATTCCCTTATTGATCTTCATAATTGGTTTATGTATTGATTAACTTCATTTAAACTATCCCTTTTCACAAATATAATTACATTATGACTTGCAAGTATCCCGTACCCCTGAAAACCGGAACCGGCTTCACCTAATCAAAACAAATATGGCAGACACAATCGAGATGAAATTTTGGGTACCGGAAAATCTCTGAATATACATGTTGTATACAAAGAAAACAATACACATCTAATTATGTTAACATTAGCAAACTTTGTTATCATCAAACACAGGTTCGTATCTGGATCACAACAAGGATTTTATACTTATTTCCAATGTCATTTCCGGTCTGAAGTTAAGTAAGTGGTGGTCAGAAAAAAATAGTCTTTTGAAGTTCGTATGTATAAAACGCATCCCCTTTCACCAGGACCTTTCTTGGGGAAAATATGTGCGAGTAATACACACCAAAAAACAGTAATGACTTTTGCAACATTTGCTTCGAAAAGGTGGGCTTAGAAGTAAAATCTAATGATATGATAATTGTTTTAAAGGCACACAGAAATGTGCAAGGGAGATTATTTGATAAAAGAATTTCAGAGAAACTAACATTTCACAATATATTTCTCATTCTGAATGAAGACTGATAGTTTTAATTTTGTACATTTTCATGTAAAACAATATAATGGTTTTAAAAAATGGAAAGTATGAACAAATTGTATAATAAACCTTTAGAGTTATTCTATCTGATAGACATTTCTATGTAAAACCCCTCCAATTTTCAATTTCAGTTTTTGTGCTTAAATAAACAGTGACCCCTAAATTTTATTTCACATTTTGAACAAAAAGAATATCTCAGCACATAAAATAATTAAAAAAAAATTCTGTAGTAGGAAATGAATACATTGCAGGCACCTAAGTTAGAATTTTACAGAAAACATTGAATTTCAGAACACCAGTATAAATCAAGTGCCCCAGGACCAGAGAATGAAAGGACAATGACATTTTACAATGAAGCCAGAGTTGATGGTTTAATTAAGCGTGTAGAGACCGCCGCAGAAATGACAGAGGAATACACAGACAGAGATGACTATTTATACTATAAACATGTAGACTTTGGGAAAAAATCAAAGAAGTTTGGACCACAGGATGGGTCATCTTCAAAGAATGAACGGCCAATAATTGTAAGTTGTCATGGTATAAGCAAATTTTAGAGCTATTCTTTTTTTAATACGAGGCAAAAATTTGCGGTCTTATTATGGTATGGCCCAGTCGTCGTCGTCGTTGTTGGATTTCTCTAGTTGTAAGCTTTCAGTAATATGTTAATGGATTTAGCATAGCTCTTTTGGTTTCAGATCTATAAAGGGTCAAAGGGGCAAAAATTGAAAATTTTTGAAATATGTGAAATCTTTATTTTTCATCAGATTTTGATTTTTTTCATTGGATTTCTCTTGATGTAAGCTTTCAGCTGGTAGTCAACAGATTTTGCATAGCTCTTATCTTTTTTTTATCCATAAGTCATCAAAAGGGTTGATTTTTCTCCCTAGTTTGTGTCTAGCTAATTACTGTGTCAAGCTTCTTTTTGTGTCCATCTAATTATTGTGTCTAGCTCTAATTTACTGTGTCCACATTCACTTTAAACTACACTTGTTCAAATTTCAGTGGTCGACATGCTGCGGTCGTATCATGCTGCGCTTGGCGTAGCCCTTTTTTAACATCTGACCTATTAGAAACCATACAGGAAGTTGTTTAAAACAAATGGTAACTAAGGCAGATTTGACTGTACTTTGCAATTGAACAGCGGCAATTTCTGATGGAAAAGCAAATTTGTATGCATAGTCCATTACTATGAAAATTTATTATAGTTATGCCACAATAAAAAAAATCCTAGATTCTCACCCGCCTTTTCAGAAATTTTTGCAGGCAAATTTTATTTTTTAGTTTTTAGCACTTATAGTAATATATGCTGTAAATTGTGAGAAATTTACCATAAATTAGCCAAAAATCAAAATAAGATTCTTAAAAATGGGGTAGATGGGGATGAGAATTTAGGTTGTTTTTTTGTCATGGCCTTAAATTGTAGATATCATCAGGTATAGTCAAATTTGATCGTTAACAAATAAAAATGAAAAGATACACTCTCATAGAAGTGTAATGTATCTAGAATTTTCATAGATATCTTATGTTTATCGCATACATTAATGACCCATGGCTATTTAAGGAAGAAAATACCCTTAAATGGCACTTGGATATTGTCCTTTCAATTTTGCACACTGTTAATGGCAGTAGATCTTTTGGTCATCAGAATGTTTTGCATTAAATAGGATTCCAGTAATATGAAATAAAAAAATATCAAAAGAATAATATATGGCTTTTTAATATACAGAAAATGATACAAAAGTTTCACCGTAATACCAAAAAAGCAGCTGGAGAGGATATAGCTGAATTAGTATACCTTATGTCAGAAGATAAAATACAGATAACATACCACACAGAGGATCCTAGGATAGCTTCCTCAACAAGGGAATATATTAAACCACCAAACTGGGCAGAAAAAGGGGCTACCTTAACATTTGCACCAGACATGCACCAGTCATTCCAAGTAAGTAAATACAGTTTTCTTTTCTAAGAATTTAAACAAGTATGTTAGTCATACAAGAAAACATTTGTTGATGAGATAAAAATAAGTGAGTTCTGTATAAAATCTGTTGTAACATGTGTCTTAATTTTTATCGGTCTTTGGCTTTAATGGACTGATTCAGAAATGCAGCGGCATTATGGGATCGCCATTGTTCTAAACATTCTTCATTGGTAAAAACAGCATATACGAGGACGCTGAGCTTGCATAACATTGTTTACAAGAACGGAAGTTGAATTTCTAAATCAATCCATTGCATGATTCATTTTCATACATGATAACTTGTGCAGTGTATATATGTTGCTTATAAGCATACCTGTTTTGAATAAATAGCTAAATCATCATTGGGAATCATGTTCAATGCTGCACTTCCATGTCAAAAAGGGTGTAAATAACTATGAAAAAGAAAGGAAATGGGGTAAATGTTAAGGAGACAACATCCCATCTCCAGGTTGAAACGACCCAAAACAAAGCATCTAGGGATCACCGTACGGTCTTCAACAAAGTGAGGAACCTCACGCCATATTGCAAATCCTAAATGTCCCCAAAAAGGTAAAAAAGTAATATGAATGGAATAAAATTCCCTTATTTTTATACAAGGTTATTCTTTCCCTACTGGTATTCTAGCTTTGTTAATACCTTTTACTAAGGAAACAATAAAAAATGACTGAATGTTGCATAAAACTACTTATAAATCAATTGTCCTGTTTATGGACTTGGATAATAAAACCATTGTTAGTATATTGTTTTGTTCTTTGTGGACTGTAGGGACTTGGATTATAAAACCACTGTTAGTATATTGTTTTGTTCTTTGTGGACTGGAGGGACTTGGATTATAAAACCATTGTTAGTATATTGTTTTGTTCTTTGTGGACTGTAGGGACTTGGATTATAAAACCACTGTTGGTATATTGTTTCGTTCTTTGTAGACTGGAGGGACTTGGATAATAAAACCTTTGTTAGTATATTGTTTTGTTCTTTGCAGACTGGAGGGACTTGGATAATAAAACCTTTGTTAGTATATTGTTTTGTTCTTTGCAGAGTGGAGGGACTTGGATAATAAAACCATTGTTAGAATATTGTTTTGTCCTTTGCAGACTGGAGGGTTTATATACTTAATCAGTCATTGTAAGGACAGTTAATGCTGCAGTATATAACAAAGACTTATAGTATAATTAAAGCTGTCATTAATGATTGAACTATCTACAGTGTAATTGGTTCAGCAGTAAACACTCTCTAAACACTATTTCCATGGTTCAGACATACAAATTATATTTATTTAATGCTTAGAATTTAAAGTAGAAAGTTTTAGTTTTAAAGTAATTGATAGACCTCCATTAGTTGTTTATGAAGTTTTCTTCTTGCCAGACTTGTTAAATTTGGTTTGTCCAAAACTGTTCCTATTTTCATAAAGCCCTCTCAAGCTGAGTATGTAAAGTTTTTCTTTGTTTCTTCAAAAATAAATCAAGTAAAACAATAAAATGAAGTAAAAAGTAACTTTTATAACAAAAAACATAACTTGAAATTTGGCTAAAAAGAATAAATTTAGTAGACCACCTCTATTAAGCTGAGTTCTTGACGAACAGTTTAGGTAAGAAGAGTTCGCACATAATTGGTTTAGTCCAGTTGGATGATGTTTACCCCAGTTGAGAAAAATGTAAACAAATTTCCTATTTTAAGTAACATTGGATAAGGTTTTGTCCGGGTTCAGGATATTGTTTAGGTGCTGTTTTTTGATATTTGAACATTACCTTTACCTAAAAGTTATCCAGCTTAAGGTAGATCGACACTAATACACGGCGCATTCGATTGGCGCATTTGTGTAACACGAATCGGATGCGGAATTGACTTGATTTTCAAGCCGGAATAATCCTGTATTGGCCTATTCCTTGTGACGTCAGAATAGATTGAAATACACTTGCCCGCCAATTAGCTCCCTTTACCCGTAAATATTGTCTATTNGGATATTGTTTAGGTGCTGTTTTTATGCCCCCAGATCGAGGATCGGGGGGCATATTGTTTTTGTCCTGTCTGTCTGTCTGTCTGTCAGTCTGTCTGTTTGTCCGAAACTTTAACCTTGGCTATAACTTTTGAACTATATAAGGTAGACTTTTGATACTTGGCAAGTGTATAGGTCTAGTCAAGAGGAACATAAAAATGCAAAAAAAAAATTAGGTCAAAGGTCAAGGTCAAAGGGGTCAAAAAGGGGTAAAAATCGGAATCTAGGGGCATATGTAGTGTTTCACAAACACATCTTGTTTGATATTTGAACATTACCTTTACCTAAAAGTTATCCAGCTTAATAGGGGTGTGGACAGTATTTTATGGGGTAGTTAACATTTGAGCAGACAAACTTTTTTTTTTCATTTTGGCCTCACATACCCATCCTGTTGATATACAGCACTTAAAACAGGCTGATGTTCGAAATTTTACATTTCATTGTTGATGCTATGTTTTGATAGTTTTAATATTGTTTGATTAATGGTTACTTCATTGTCAAATATCTAATATCAAAACCATTAGTATGTAGGACTTTCAATGACTTTTACATGGCTGTTACTTGTGTGTTTCAGGTTGATCCTTCCAGTAGACAGAGCAAACAAGTAGAACTCTATCAGATTCTCCTAGATTTGTTAAAGGCTGAAGATCTTTGTAGGGCCCGTGTCAGGGAATCTGAAGATGAGGTGAGTAGAATTCTGTTACGTACCCCTAGATCTGTTTTACAGTAAGATCTTTGTAGGACATGTGCAGGGAATCCGAAGATGGGGTGAGTAGAATTTTGTTACATTTGCAGAAAATCTAGGTTTTCTGACAGTAAATCTAGTTTTGCAAAGGAAAACCCATCTTTGCAAAAGGAAACTGGGATTTAGCCGCAGAATCTCATTGGATGCTAAGCTTTGTATGTATTTCCACGAGGAAACTCACATTTTTCTGTAGGAAAGTCGAGTTAAGTCCAGGAAAGCTAGGTTTCCTTACAGCAAAAACCTGGTTTTGCATAGGAAAACCAGGTTTCTTTGAGGACAACCCATCAGGAGGAAACTTGATTTAAGCCTCAGAAACTCATTGGATGCTGAGCTTTGTATTTATTTCTGAGTGAAAGCTCCTATTTGCTGTAAGAAAGTTAAGTTTAGTCCAGGAAATACTTTGTTTGGCTCTAGGAAACCTAGCTTTCCTGACAGCAAAACCAGGTTTCTCTACATTTCGGCTAATTCCACTTGCCATATTATACATGGATATGTTATTTTAGACCAGTTTTCATCAGCAAGAAAAAAAAAGCTTGCTTTATATAACTATGGAAATTTATATTTATGTTATAGGTGAAGGAGATCCTGAATGAGAGAACAAAAGAAGAAACAACATTAGATCTGGATATATCTGTATATGATACAGAAAGGAATGAAAAGGCCAAGAAACATCGTAGAGAACTGGTAGGTTGTAAAGGATTGATTGTTTGTAAAATGGACCCAAATCCACTTTAATACCAAACCTGATTTTTTTACTTATGTTTTGATGTCTTCACAGCGAAAATAGGATGTTGTCTTGTTATACCATTGTCCCATTGTCTGTCTCCAGCTACAAGCCTTGTATTTGATGAAGGCCATCTTTCAGTTTGAATCAACATGTTTATTTTGTGAAAAACAAATCAAAATGTGTAAAAATTTACTGCTATGGTTATCTGTTTTATTTTTTTACCGTGTAGTTCATTTTCTCTGTCATTCAACTTCTATTTTATATTCTATTTAACTTTAAATGCAAATTATACCCCATATTCTCTGTTTCCCTAATGACTGTCTCCAAAATTAAGAGCTTTTTACCTGGTGCTTCTGGTGTTTTGAGAAGTGTATAAATCATTAAACCTGATCTGTTTTCCTTGGTATCTTAGCACTTTTAATTCCCTGCGGATGAAGTGTTGTTTTTCTACTTCTTTTAACAAAACTAATTACTAGTCTGGGGAACATTTAGAATGATTGCTCAAGTATCATAATTATTTTCACAATGACTTTTGTAGTGTAACAAATACATTGTTGTAAACCTTCCAAGTAATCCTGAAACATTTCTTCCCTTTTTCCAAAATAATGAGACATGTTTTGTTATAAATCCAGTTAAGTTGAATGTGATGAATTTAGATTTTGTTTCTTTAACAGATAAATTGTTATTGAATTAGTTAATGAATCGATAACTATCCCTGGGTTTATTCTTGACAGGGGAATTGCCAAGAGATTTCCTGGGGACGTATTTGTCATCAACCTTTATTAACTCACTAACAGGACAAAAAATTGTCATCTCGGCTAGATTAATTAACCTGTTAAGTAGAGCAAGAGGAAAATAGTTTTATTTTACTTTATTTTACATAGAAACAACATAATGGTGATCATTACAGAATAAGAGAATCAAATATTAGGAAAGATCTCAGACACCAGAGAGATATCTAGAACTCTGATGGAGCAGAGTCAGAGATTACTGAAATTTTATCCTGGGTTGTCTAATTTTTGTCTCGCCTGCGAGCGAGACATAGCGACCATAGATTCCTTCGTCGTGGTCGGTGTCGTCGTCAACATTTGGTTAACCCAAATGTTAAACTTTTTTTGAACTTCAATAACTTTCTGAAATCTTGCTCAATAGCAATGAATTTTGGACGCAATATTCAGTTCAACTTGATTATTGAATCCCAAGTATATTTTTGAAAAAAAATTACTTTCAATTTTTGCGTATTTTGCCATTTGTTGGACTTAGTTTTTTTGAATAAAATTTTTTTGTTTCCACTTTATCTCAACACCTACATGCCATGGACAGATGATGATTGGTAATTGGTTACATCTTTAGTAGTAACCTATATCCATACCAGAATTATGTCACCTTGACCTATATTTTCCGCATCAATGAATTTGACTAAATTTTCACTTTGGTCCATAATATCAACAAAGTTTAAACAAATTGAACTTAGGAAATTTAATTTTGGCATAGAATTGTTGCATGTAGTCTATAGATAAGCATTAAACTTTCAGGATTTTATTCTGGTTTCATCTTTGGTAAATTTCCTGAAAATGTCCAAGACTTAACAATTTTTGAAATTTTTGCATACAATCAAATATTTTAGCAATTTTTCTGCCAGACATATTTCTGAAACTTAATAATAAAAAATATGGTTCCAATTTCGGTAAATTTCCTGCAACTCTCAAAGACCATCAGTTTTTGGGAATTCTTGTTTGCAACCATGCTTTTTGGATCAATTTTAGTAAAAACAATTTTTTTCAAAAGTTATATTTCAAAATTTTTTTATTCCAATTTTGGTAAATTTCCTGAAACTCTCAAAGACGAGCAATTTTTTGGAATTCTTGTAGGCAGCAATGCTTTTTGATTGAATTTTAGTATAAACAAAATTTTTCAATGTTTAGATTTCAAAAATTTTTATTCCAATTTTGGTAAATTTCCTGATACTCTCAAACTGAGTCAAAGACGAGCAATTTTTTGAAACTCTTTGTAGCAACCATGCTTTTTGGATGAATTTTTGTCAAAACTTATATTGCCAATGGTTAGATTTCAAAAATTTTTGGTTTCAATTTTGGTAAATTTCCTGATACTCTCAAAGACCAGTTATTTCTTAGAATTTTTAGTAACAATATCTTAATAATAGGCCAAATTATAATGAAAGCGGAGTGAGCAGGCGAGACACCAGGTTCCGCGGAACCTTTACAGATTATTTTGTTCTTTGTACTAGCTTCTAATGATGATTGTTAATTTTTCCCACTAGAGTCATCAAAAGTCAAGCAAGTTTTATTCAGTGACATAAAGTTTGCAGGGATTATGTGTCTAAGTTTTTCCTGTAAAATGTTTTGTACATTGTTATGTTTTTTTGGTTAATCTGAACCATATGATTAATATTCATGAATTGTTTTTTATGCCCCCAGATCGAGGATCGGGGGGCATATTGTTTTTGTCCTGTCTGTCTGTCTGTCTGTCTGTCTGTTTGTCCGAAACTTTAACCTTGGCTATAACTTTTGAACTATACAAGGTAGACTTTTGATACTTGGCAAGTGTATAGGTCTAGTCAAGAGGAACATAAATATGCAAAAAAAATTATGTCAAAGGTCAAAGGTCAAGGTCATAGGGGTCAAAAAGGGGTAAAAATCGGAATCTGGGGGCATATGTAGTGTTTCACAAACACATCTTGTTTAATAATCAACCTTTCCCCTAAACTTTAACATGTTTAAGTTTAAGCTTTGTTCCATGTCACTTATTGTTGATATGGCAGTGGGTTCAAGTAGAGGTTAACTATCACACATCTCAGTTTTTATCTGTTTTATTTTCTTTTGACATTTGTATTATTCAATTTTCCATTATTTAGCTCTACCCCAGATATTTTTTTACCATTTTTTTTTATCAGTATAACATGATATTAGAGACAGTTGAACAGCAATCACTCAATTTAGAGAGATCACACACTCTATTTATCTATTATCTTGACAGGTCTATGACAGGTGGTCTGTCAAATAGTGGATTCATAAAATGACACAGATGTATCAAACATTCTAGATTCTAGTATGTGTCTAAAGGATATTTGCTTGTTGTGAAAGTGATTTGTCACATCTTAAAATCTTTGTCTTCCTGGTGTAACTTTTTTTATCAAAAAAAAAAACTTACTATGCTTTGATTTTATTGACATTCATGATCTGGTTTGTGTAATGTCGGAAGCCATACATTCTTTTTTCACATTAAAGTTTCTTGAAGCATTCATGAATTCTTAATCAGGATTGATTTTTCTCTGACAGTTATACTGCAAGGTCAACACAGAAATCTCAACTATTCTTTCCTGATTAAACTTAATCAGCATTTAGAGATATCTGTAATAAAATCACCTTTCTCTGTAAGTCATTAGATCTTATCATTTAACATTGTATGTGTATAAAAGTCTTTGGAAAGGCACCACCTGATTTAAGAGAAACCTTTTTATGAAACTTTTAAATAATTTCTCACTCTGTTTACTAATAATATACTGTGTAGACTCTTGTAGCCATCAGTATGTCAGAAATAGTGACTAAAGGCAGCAATATGGAAGAGAATATCTGCACAATTTACAAGGAACAAAATATATGCTTTGTGCAATCAAAACAATAATCTTTAGGGAAAATAAAGCAATACACTCTCTATGGATAAAAAAATGCATAGTCATTAATCAAAACACAAAAAAAAACAGTCAGTGAACAAAACAATACACTATCTGCCAACAAAACAGTGCTTTGTCAGTAGCGAAACAACACAGGGAGTGATCAACAATACAGGGAGTGATCAAACCAATATACTGTCAGTAAACAAAACAATACACTGTCAGTGAGCAAAACAATACATTGTCTGTGAACAAAAAAAAATACACTGTCTGTGAACAAAAAAAAACAAGGCTTTGTCAGTAGCAAAACAATACAGGGAGAGATTAAAGCAATACAATGTCAGCAAGAAAAACAATATATTGTCAGTAAACAGAACAATATATTGTCAGTGAGCAAAACAATAAACTGTCAGTGAACAAAACAATGAAGTCAGTAAAATAAAAACAACAACACACTGTCAGTGAGCAAAACTAGATTCATTGAACAAAACAATACAATGTCAGTGAACAAAACAATATAGTCAGTGAAGTAATCATTATACTGTCAATGAGCAGAACATTACAGTTAGTGTACAAAACAATATATTGCCAGTGAAAAAAACTACAGTTTCAGTGAGCAAAATGATAGTGGCAGTGAACAAAACAATACACTGTGAACAAAACTGCACTGATCAGTAAAAAAAATAATACAGTCAGTGAACAAAACAATCAGTAAATAAAAAATATACTGTCAGTGAACAAATCAAGACACTGTATGTGAACAAAACAATAGGCTGTTCGGAACAAAACAAAATGATGTCTGTGAACAAAACAATATGCTGTTTGTGAACAAAACAATATGCTCTGTCTGTGAACAAAACAATATACTGTAATGCTGTATGGGATTTTAACTACAGTTTTTGAACAAAACAATACACAGTCGGTGAGAAAAAAACAAAACACAATAAGTTTAATAAACAAAACGTTATCAGTTGACAAATTCATACTTTGTCAGTGAGCAAAAAATGTAATGTTGGGAACAGAGTAGTACACTATCTTTGGAAAAAGTAATACATAGCTAGTAAACAAAATATAACACAATCAATGAACAATACCATAATTTGTCTAGGGTTTGGTAAACAAAACAATACTCAGAAAGTGAACAAAGCAATGCACTATCAGTGAATGAAAATTAGCCACTTGGCTTAATAATTAGATACACTGCAAGCTAGTGGGAGTAGATAGAAGAAAAACAATCTATAATTTATACCCCACACACTATGGGAACGAGGACCAGGGGAATTCAACTCAATTAAACAATTATTATATTGTATACTTTCTAATAATAAATAATTAAAAACTAAAACGAGGAAACCTATTAAGTTAATCGTGTGGGGTAGGCTGAATATGAAAAGCTTCTGTTCTGTTAAATGGGATAAATGAGAGAGTTTATGAGACAAACATGTTTACTTCAATTTTAACCTTGAAAATGGGTTCTGTTATAGTATTCATCTGAATAGAGTGATTGCTCTTTTTACTTCAATTTTGTTTCTTGGGGATGGGTGGGGGGGTTAATGCGTTATTAGAATTGTGTAAAAGTTGTTTGCCTATTTTGCATATTCTTATCTCACCAACAAGGATAATATTCAAGTAGATATTAATCTCACCTTTTTGATCATTTTTTGATTAGATGGAGTTTTCAATACAAAAAGCATTGTGTGACTTCAGTTCCAAAAGGGAACAAGTCTGCAATGTTCTCTTGCTACGACTAATTTTTGTAATGTTTGTCAGTAATTGGTGATACATTGTTGTAACTGTGAATCGCTTTAAGCTGAGTAGGGTCTATTTTGATGAAATATTTTTAATACAATCACAGAACAATCTACTGGCATACATCTTACTATTTTAGAATCATATATTAATGGAAAATATGTATTTAGCTAAGTCACTGGACTTTTATGAAAATGTATCTATAGATAGTAAACATAAAGATTATAATAGAACTTAATTACAAAACTAATTAATGATTGATTGTTATAGGAACGACAACAGTTGGAAGAGAAGATGAGAAAACAGGACATGGAAATAGATTACTTAGCGCCATTTATTGCTCGAATTGTTCAAGGAGATAAAATTACCAGAGAGGAAGCATATACGCTGAAAACTGAAGCATTGAAAGACTTGAAAGATCGTCTCATTAATAAGGCTAATTTAATACAAGCTAGATATGAAAAGGTCAGCTCATACTTCATAATTTGCTTTGAGGATTCAATCAATAATGTTCATTTAGTTTTATCAATATTTTATAAACTATATTGTGGTTTGTTTTCAATCAAGAATATTATTATACCCCCCGCAACGAAGTTTGGGGGGTATACTGGAATCACCATGTCCGTCCGTCCGTCTGTCCGTCCGTAGACATTTTTTGTCCGAAGCTTATCTCGGGAACCTTTCTGAATTGACTTTTCAAATTTTGTCAGAATGTTAGTAACTATAAGTACTTGTGCACCTCCTATTTTCAGATTGATTCATAAATTTTTAACAAAGTTACAGCACTTTGTAGATTTCTCCTACTTAGGAGTCTATATTGAAGATTTGTCCGAAGCTTATCTCGGGAACCTTTCTGAAATGACTTTTCAAATTTTGTCTGAATGTTTTTAACTATAAGTACTTGTGCACCACCTATTTTCAGATTGATTCATAAAATTTTAACAAAGTTACAGCACTTTGTAGATTTCTCCTACTTAGAGTCTATATTGAAAATTTGTCCGAAGCTTATCTCCGGAACCTTTGTGAATTGACTTTTCAAATTTTGTCAGAATGTTAGTAACTATAAGTACTTGTGCACCTCCTATTTTCAGATTGATTCATAAATTTTTAACAAAACAAAGTTACAGCACTTATTAGATTTCTCCTACTTAGAGTCTATATTGAAAATTTGTCTGAAGATTTGTCCAAAGCTTATCTCGGGAACCTTTCTGATTTGACTTCTCAAATTTTGTCAGAATGTTAGTAACTATAAGTACTTGTGCACCTCCTATTTTCAGATTGATTCATAAATTTTTAACAAAGTTACAGCACTTTGTAGATTTCTCGTACTTAGAGTCTATATTGAAAATTTAAAAGGTAGGCTAAAAAGGTTTCCCAAACATTTTCCCTATCGAGTAGCAAAACATCTCTCTGATAAATAGTTCTAATGAGTCTATGTCTTATCAAAGGATTTCTCTGTGGCTTCCTCTTGTTTTAAGTTGCCTCAAAGTTACGGTGGACTATAAGAGTATCCCCATGGTATGTTTCTACGTCTGTAACTGTGCAGGGTAGGATCATCAACAAGAAGCGGGGGGTATAAATTTGTGGCCCATCAGGCCACAGTTACATCTAGTTTTAAAAGGTCAAGATTCTTAAAAACTATAAATGCTATTGAAAAAAATAAAACAAAAAACAAAAGAAAAACGAAAAACAAAAAATCAGTGATATTTTGGAGAATTGTCTTTAATTTTACTGTGGTCAGTAGAATTCAAGTTGAATCCAATTAATTCCCATTGGATAAAAAAAGCAATTTTTCTCAGGCCCAATATCAAATGTATAAAAATTGTGTTAAAGCGTTTTTTTTCAGTTGAGTGATTTTTTTCCAAGCTGCTGAGCCTCTAGTTCATGCAGATTTTTTTTCCAAACTTTTGATATCTTTTAACACTGTTAGATAGATAAAATTTGGAATATTATTTCCATACTTAATCTCTTAACTATGGCTGTTTTACTTGAGAATGAACTTAAAATTTTTGCAACTGTACATAGTACCAACTCATTCTTAGACTTAGTTTATCTCTTTACTCTTATCAAGAAATGAAAAATTTATTGCTGCATTTGAAAAAAATCCAGTGCTTATGATTAGAAATTGCTATAATTTCCCAAAGCTTACAATTAATAATTGCCAATTTTTTTTCGAAATAAAATGTTTATCATCAAGATCAGTATGTTATTATTATAACAAGTTGCCATAACATATTACAATCAAACCAATCTTGCTTGGTATAAGAAACACAGTGAATGGTTTTAATTACAAATATTGATATACTTGATGACTGTAGACTTGTTATTTGTCAAACTTGAGACTTAAAAACTAGGTCTGTTGTATTTCCAACATTGACACAGATACAGATCGGAAGGATTCAATCAAATGATTTTACCACAGTTATCAACAGTGGGAGTCAGATATACTTTAGATCCTGTTAAGAACCCTTAATCTCTAAACTTCTGTATTCACAAAAAATCAATTTGACATGACAACTTATCAGAATCACAAAATCCTGTGTTATTGTCTGTCCAGACTGCTATTTACCTTCATTTTGTGTAATTTTATATATTTAATATATTTTTTTCTTCTCCTCAAAACCAGAATTAGACTGTTAGCATTAAAAACATTGAGGTCAATGCAGTGTAGATGATGTTATAAAAAAAATTGATGTAAATTTGGAATTTCTTTAGAAGAATGTAATTTTAAAGTGCTTTTTTGTGTCAATAGCAATTTTTTCTTGTAATAATACAATTAAATGATATATGACTTTAAGAGATTTAACATTACAAGAATTGTTCATTAATAAGAAAATCTTTCTGACATTTGCTTTGAATAAGAAAGGAAAAGATTTTTTTTGACATGGGCATTATATGTGATTGAGTTAGAAGACAACTGTATTATCTGCACTTTTATACCATTAGAATAACAGTGCATCAATAAGATTTAAGCTATGTTTGTACTGCAATACAAGATTCCATTGAATTAAATGTAATATGAAATGTAACTGGAGGGTTAATGAGCTGTCATGTGCATCTCTAGTAATTAGATCTTACAATGTGGCAGATAAATCAATAGATATGCTACTTAATACTGCTTTATGGGTTTAAAAATAAGTTAAAATACATTTTTATGTCTTTACTTTAGATAGCAGCATTGCCCAAAGTTATTTAATAATACCATGTTACTTGATTCTGTATTATGACATTTGAAAAGCATAAATGACACAAAAAAACTCATTCAAATTAAACATGGTATTTTCGTTGTCCATTATTCTTCATATTGATGTTGCCAGAAGTTATACATTGTAGTTTATATTAAGCCAGAGATTTGAAAAAAGATATCAGGCTGGTGGTAACATAAAATGGATTTAGAAATCAAGATTAAAGGCCTAACAGCTGTTTTATTCCCATGACAACAAGGGGGAATAACTGCATTACTGAGAATGAGATCAACAAAAAGATTGTCATCTTATTTAGTGCTCTAATGGGTTTTGGTCCTTAAGGTACCGGTAGATAGACACTAATATTCATATCAATGAGATTTTGCTCTAAGTCAGCACATATGATGTTCCACTCATACAACACTGAAATCTGTAATAAAAAGTATGGGTCACCATGATTGTTTTTTCTAGAATAGAGGTTGAGGTGTGCTCATTTTTAGCAATTTTTTTCACCTAAATTTATATAGAAAGCATGGGGAAAATAAGGAAAGGCCATATTCAGCTTCATAGAAATGAACATTTTGTCCATGAGAATTTTATATATTTTCATAAAATAGATAGTTTATGATGTGATCTATTGATTTTAAAGAAAAATTAATGAATATGTCACCATGCTTTAATCAGAATTATTTTGCAAAGCGTCCAGATTAAACATTACTTATGGGAAAAAGGAGATAATATGTGGCACAGTAGGCACAATATGACATTTCACATCTGTCAGTCAATTATGATGTCGTAAAGGAAAAGCTTGTGAATCACTGTTCTAGCCCAAAAATCTAACCTAACCTGTATTCGACTCTTTATTTTTCAAATGCACAAATAATTGCACAGCATAACAGTGTCTATCTACCTTAAAAAGGCAATTTAATCTGAACTTTGTCAGATTGAATACACTTTTGCATAAAATATACACTATACTTTAATATTTTTCATCTACTTTGGATGAGAGTTGTTACCCTTGCTGAGTATTGGTAGGCAGTATTTTGAAGATAAACAGAATTAAATGTCTTAGAAAATAGAATATATTGTGTATTTTTGTTATTTCAGGAAACACAGATGTTGACAGAAAAACAAGCTTGGTATCATCAGAATCAGTTGTCATGTAACAAGGAAGATGAAGAGAAATACATGACTTTCTGCCAAGAAACTTTGTTCAAAATTCATATGTTAGAACTCAGATTAGCCAGGTATATAAATTGTTTTTTAAATCTAAATTATTGTATATGGTATCTACAAGTTATCCTAAATTGTTATGTGCAAATATATGTAGATGTGTTGCACTGTTATGCAGTATAGTATACTGTATTAGGGACCAATAATTACTATGGGAAAAACAATTGTAACACATGATATCTGATACATGTCTTATAGTCATGATTTTATTCAGTAGGGGTTGAAATATTTCACCATACACTTCTATAATTCATCCTTTTTATTATTAAATTGTAGCTGAATTAATAACGATAATAAGTCTTTAAAAATTCATGCCACATCTTTATGAGAATTATGTTTGTTTCTTCCAGGCATAAAGAAACAGCTCCACACAAATACATGGCCTTAGACAGAAAATTAAGAGATGATCAGCGGCTAGCTGAATACTTCTAAATTTTTTTGATCATCATCAACATTTTAAAGGTAATATCTTTTAATTGAAATGTAATCAATTTAAAACATTTAAAATTTTTCTTTAACTCCACATATGGATAGAAAATTTTATTTAAGGAGTTTGATAGGATTTCATCTTGAAGCAAGTTGGTAAGGTGTAATTTTAGTGTAATAAGCTTAATGTGTAAAGTCAGTTGGACAATTTACATGTAAAGTTAAGAAATTAGTCCTGACAATTGCAATAAATTTAGGTCTATTGGTGAAGTCGGGGGTTATCTGCAATAAGTGGGATAGTGTATCCCTTTAATCCTGCAGGGAGAACTTTCAGTCAAATGAAATATTTTAATAGAAGCTCTTTTCAGTTTTACTCTCTAAATGCAGAGTCAAGGATACAATTGAAGCAGTATCACATATCATTCCTGATTTTCTCATGATAACACCATACTATTATTTCTCTTTATAAAGGTTTCGTCCTGTTTTACTTTTTCCTGCCTTAATGCACTGGCAAGGCTATGTAAATATCAGATATCAGATGAAATGCTGACATACAATTTTTTTTATGACTTTAATGACAGGAATAAACATGCACACCAAATTTTGTCTGATTTCTCTTCAGTATATTTCATCATGGTGTGGGTGTCTGTTAAAGTAGGAATTATTCATTGTTCTTTTATGACATAACTATCATTATCAATTTATACTGATTCTATATATTACATCATTTGTCTAGATAAGACAGGAAAATGGTAAAAAAATCAGTGCAGAGAGGAGGATGTTTTTATGTTATATAAATATATAAATACAAAAGATTCAAGGACATAACCTGAAATGTGGAAAAATATTGTGTATGTAGGCCATTATAAAAAAAGCAACAGATTTTCATCCCACCTTTTGAAAGTTTAAAAAACAAAAAAAGTGGAGGGAGCAATATTATTTTTATTTTATTTCATCAGTCATAGTAAACAATGCTGTAAATTTCTACAAAAAAAACCCCCAAAAAATGAGATAATAATCAAGATAACTGGGCTGAAATAATCAGGATGGGAGAGGATGAAATCTTACAACATTATGTTCTCTTGATAACATTTGTTTGAATTTCAACTTTTATTAGAACTTTTCTGATTACAAAGATTGCCTTTATATTTAAGAGACATGACATCAGTAGAAATACTGCTTTTGATGTTATCAGTATTGTATTGATTGGATATTGACTGATAATTAAGATCAGCTTTACTCATTTTATATTAACTTATTAGACAAACTATCACAGTGACAAATATAGCTACAAACAGCTCTCTGCAACTTGTTTCAATTGTTTTAAAAAGAAGATATGTAATTTTAAATGATGTGAATTTGGTATACATATAATCTATATTCACATTTCTATACAAATATCTTTATCTACAATTATGGTTATCTTTAATCTTCTTAGACATTGAAATTATATCAGTAATTCTGGTATGAAAAATAACTGTACACCAAATGAAATATCAGTAATTCTGGTATGAAAAATAACAAAATACTGTACACTAAACGAAATATCAGTAATTCTGGTATGAAAAATAACAAAATACTGTACACCAAATGAAATATCAGTAATTCTTGGTTGAAAAATAACAAAATACTGTACACCAAATGAAATATCAGTAATTCT